>OZ007575.1:553813-788492 GCA_963931925.1 Onchidella celtica
GAATGAATGAATGAATAAACTTGTGGGCTGATGGTTGGATGGACGCAATTATATATGAATTGATGGATGGATGGATGGATGGATGGATGGGTGGATGGATGGATGGATGGATGGATGGATGGATGGATGGATGGATGGATGGATGGATGGATGGATGGATGGATGGATGGATGGATGGATGGATGGAATGAATGAATGAATGAATAGTTGGATTAATGAATGAAAGGAATAAATGGACGTATTGATTGACGGAATGAATAAATTATTGAATTAATAGACGGATGGATGGATGAAAGGAATGGAGGGATCAATGGATGGACTAATGGATTAAATGAATGAATGAATAGACGGATGGATGAATAGATGAATGGATGAAATAAATGGGTGGAGGGATTCATGGATAAAATAATGATCTATGGATGGAATGAGTGAAGGAATGAATGAATACACGGATGGGTGGATGAAAGTAATGGATTGATGAATGGATGCATGAATGGAATGAATGATTAGACTCATGGATAAAATAATGATCTATGGATGGAGTGAGTGAAGGAATGAATGAATACACGGATGGGTGGATGAAAGTAATAGATTAATGAATGGATGCATGAATGGAATGAATGAATAGACTAATGGATAAATGAAAGGTATTCATGAATGGATGAAAGGATTGAATTGATGGATGGATGGATGGAGTGATGAATGTATAGACGGAAGGATGGATGAAACTAATGGATTGATAGAAAGAATAAATAAATGAAATGAATGGATGGACGGATGAAATGGAAAGGAGTGGATGGATGAATGGATGGATGAACGGAATGAATGAATGAATGAATAGACGGATAGATGGATAATATGAATGGATGATTGGATGGATGGATGGAATGAATAAATGAATGGATGAATGAATGAACAGACGGATGGATTGATGGATATAATGAATGAATGGATAGACGGATGGATGGATGGATGAATGAATTATTGAATGGATAGATTGATGTGTGGATGGAATGAATGAGTGAATGAATGGCAGGATGGATTCTTGAAAGGAATGAGCTGATCCATGGATTGATAAATGGATCAGTGGAATGAATAAATGAATGAATAGACAGATGCTTTGATGAAAGGAACGGATGGATGGATAGATGGATTTACAGAAAGAATAAATGAATGAATAGATCGATTAATGGATGAAACGAATGGATGGACAGATGGAATTAATGAATCACTAAATGGACGGATGGGTGGATGGATCGATGGATGGGTGGAAAGAATGAATGAATGGAAGAATGAATAGATTTTTTAAATTGGATGGATGGATAGTTGAATCGAAGGATGTGTGGATGGATGGATGGAATGAATGAATAGACAGACGGATGGATGAAAGAAATGGATGGACGGATGGATGTATGAAGGGATTAATGGAATGAATGAATAAATGAATAGGCAGATGGATGGATAAAAGGAATGGATCGATGGATGGATGGAAATGAACTTTCAATCTCGGCAGTTTCTCTTCTCTTTTCCATGGCAGCAGTAAAAAACATTTATTCAAAGGGAAGTCAATGCTGACTCGATCAGATCGCGAGTTACCGCGCTTGAGTTGGAGTAACGAAATGTTTATAGCGATTTTGATTCGGTTTTGGTTCGAATGGCTGTGGAATGCCAAGGGGTAGGTCAAAGGGGGAGGGGGGGGGGAAGTGTGGTGAGAGTATTCTTTCATTGTATAATATATCAGGTGTGTATTTAGGTCTTAATTTGAGGAGCTGCGGCTGCTCTTGGCATTTACACCTCACTTGTCTTGTGTTTGTGCTAGGGATTACATGGAGTGGCTTTTTTTAGTATTTAGTCCTGGCAGCGGCCTTGTTCGGCCTGCTCTTCTACACTTTCAACTGCCAAGCTATCCCTAACTTGTGCAATGTGCACATGGGCCATCTGAGTTTTTCCTCCTTATCCGCGAAGACTAGGTGCCTTATCCTACTACCATAGGATCAGGGACAGGAATCCCCTCCACCCCTAACAAAAAAATAAAACAAATTACACATGCCTGCATCAGCCAGGGATCCAACCCGGTACCTTCGGCATGAAGGCAAGTATTGATAGCATTAATGATGTAATTAAAGTGAAATATATTTAATGCTGATCTACTCAAATTCATTTAAAATCGCTTGGTTTTTATTTGTGCAAATTGTTTAATAACAGTATAGAAATCTACATTGAAATGTGAATTGACAGTATTGCTAGTTTACTCATTGTAGATCTCTGATATAATTTTGATTAATTTAATTTAACAGTGACAGTTTTGACATTTTTGTGCCCAGGGCAATCGCCCCCTGTGGCCCTGCACATACTACGCCACTGTACCGATGTCTTCTCTACATAATGTAAAACATGTAATTGTCTTGAAATCATCAGCTCTTGCACACTCAGCAAACACACAAACACACACACACACAAACATTATCAAAGGTAAACAATTTGAATTGGAGTGTTTAAACTGGAGGACAGAACTTTTTGTTCTAGATTTTCAAATGTCCTCACAGCGTCCTCTTAAAATGACAAGGATCTATCTCAACTTTATGGCTGAACTGAGTTACACACTACACACTACATCTACAGGCCTTCTCCACTGTGTGTCAAAGTAGCAGATCAAGCGGACTGGGTGTATCAATAACTAAAATCAGACAAAAAACGTGTTTCTAAAAGCTATGAGCACATAAGACTTCGATCACCAATTTCTCATAAGTTGATGGAAGTGATTGAGAACCTTTCAGAAATCTGCAGCTGTGGTATGGGCAGCAACCAATTAATTTCTCAGTTTTTAGGTTACATAAGTATGGATTAATTCCCTTGAAAGTTACCATGACTACCAAACCTGCAAATAACGATGAAAAAAGTATAATCAGGTGTGGGAATTCTCAGGACTTTTCCTGATTTCCAAAATCTTTTTTCCTAGGTAAACATTACAGTGTATTTTGTTTTCCTATACAAATTGGCCTTTGTGTATATTATATGCATTGCAGTTGGCAGTGACCCGTCAGGCCTACATCAAAAGTTCAGGACATTTTTTCTGTCAGTAATTCCCATCCCTGAATTACATTACATGTATTTCTGCTATTGCTGTATGTTTTTACCTGTACTACTGACATTTGAATATGAAGCCTTGTTAATGGCCTTCCCCCCTTTTGATAAATTGTATACAAAAATTCTGCCACTATCAAACAGATTTTGGAAGTAGGCCCTACAACCAGGTTAAAACGCACCATTTAGTCATGAACTTTAGCGACCTGAGTTCTTGTTTGATCTATCTCCATTTTCTGAAAAACTGGACATCTTTGAGTATGTTGAGGGGATATGACAAATACACACTTTGAGCCTTGTTTAAAACTGCATTGTGGCACTTGCCAAGCTGTTTCAGTTTCCAATTATTCTACATCTGTGTCATTATTTCTAAAGCCACAAACGTTTAATGCCGAATTTCTTAGTTGTGCAAAAAGTGGAGTTGGAACAAACAAGAACTCTGCTTGTGGGAGGTTTTGTTCCTGCTTTCATTCAAACAAATCTCTCATCTCGTCTCTCCCATGGCAATAAAAATACAAAAACAAACGACCAACATTTAATTTTTCCATGCTTTTTATTTAACTCTCAACAAATTAACATTTCCTAAATGAAACTAGAATATGTGAGATATTACAATATCACATAAAATTTCCACACCTAGAAATGATAAAGAAAAGTGGTTCAACCCCCATTGTCCCATCCCTTTGCATTTTTAAACTGGCATTGTATATCACTGAACAACAACTGACTAAATTAGTGTGCACGCATATTCAGGCTGTAACTGTTTATGACACAGTAATAAAGCATAATTATGCCTACCCAACTGCAACATTAGTGGGAAGAAAATATCAGGAAATTTTAACAAGGAGAATATGGATCTACACATGGTTATTGTCATCTGCAGAGTACTAAACTTTTTACACAAGAAGATAACTTCCCTCTCCCTCCCAACTTTGATTACGCAGCAGAGCCCAAATGTTAAAGGAGTAAGGATTTTCTATGTTATGGGTCACACTGATCATTTAATTCTACACTAGGGAAGGAGTAAAACAACAAATATTGAGTCAGACCTTACTTTGCATACTGTACTTAGCTGTTTCCAGCCCAATTGCCTGCACAACTTCTCTCAAACTTTGGTCACTGCTTCCAATGGCTCAAAGTCAGGATGAGTGTATATTGTGCACTATACTTATCTGTTTCCAGCCCAATTGCCTGCACAACTTCTCTCAAACTTTGGTCACTGCTTCCAATGGCTCAAAGTCAGGATGAGTGTATATTGTGCACAAACTGGCAAACTGCCTTGACTCAGTGTCACAGACAGATGTATACATACAATGTATGATACATACAGGGCTTTCATCATGAAGACAATTTGGTATGCAGGTCTGATATAATAAAATAAAAATATATAAAATAAATAATGAAATGATATAATAATAAAATAACTTTAACAATATAATAAATAAAATAGATAAATAATATAATAAAATAGAAATAATATAAATGATATAATAAAACAACTGATTTGGGGATTCTAATCTAACAATATGAATTAATTGGGCAGGGGGTCCTGATTAACATGAAAATAAGGATAAATAAATTCATGTATTCTTTAAATTTTATTTAACAGGTCTGGATAATTTACATTTCAAGAAGCTGAGTTAAAGTTTCACAGTCAGGGAAAATATTCTGAAGTTTGGCCTCTTGCTGCACATCACCTTACAATTTACTTGACCGCCCCCTGTATAATTCATTGACTGGTCTCCGAAATGTAGAAATTTCTGCACAAAAGAAATATTAAACTAAACTAATCTCCCCCAATTATGCCGACATTTCATTTTGTATGGTTTTCATAATCTTTCAATTTTGTATGTTAATCCCTAACCACTTGCAAAGATTAAGGTAATACATCAATCACAATCATTACATAAGCTTATTACATCCAATCACAGATCCATTACATGCATAGGAATTATTAAGTTTGAAAGTACATTAATTTATATATACAAATCACCTTTGACTAGACTTCACTGTACTCCGTATGATTTACTGACTAGATCCAAGATATGAATGCCAACAGTTTGCATATATGAAATCTTAGTAGGCTGTTCAGTGCATAGACCTACACAGTGTCCACTGCCTTACATATGTTGCGTGATGGGTTATCCAGACTATAACAGTGATAACTATTTCCTCACTGCTCTACACTAATGGTGCAAGTCATTTTTGACAATTTTGAGATATTAAGAAAAAAAAATTTCTGTCATTTGGTGACTTATGCCATTATGATTTAATTGGATTATTACATTTCTGTATTGACACTTTTCTTTTCTATAATATCTGATAGCCCTCATGCTCAGAAATGCAATAAAGTCTGAAGATATGCCATTAGCATAAAGCGGTAACGATTTGTTTCATACTGACATGATGGATATTCCATGAAGAAAGTGTCAATTTCTATCACATAGCAATATAAAATTAATCACATCAAGTTATACAGTTTGTATCAAGTTTCTATCCCAATCACCGACCAATTGTGAAGATCATCAACCACAGTCACTTTATCAATCACATACAATACTGCCGTGCCACGGAAGAGCAACACAGCCGACCATATGGCCTTTTTTTTTTTACTTCTATTGTCTCGATGAGCTCTTTTTTACACATAATTTGTTTATGAAATTTTTTGAAATAAGTGCATATGTCGCTCTGCCTTTGCATGGCAGAATATATCAGTCACAAGTATCAATCAAACAATACATCAGTCACACTTTTCCATCGTACAGAATACATCAATCACAAGTATCAATCACATGCAATGCGTCAGTCACAAGTATCAATCACACACAATACACCAGTCACACTTATCAATCACACACAATACACCAGTCACACTTATCAATCACACACAATACACCAGTCACACTTATCAATCACACACAATACACCAGTCACACTTATCAATCACACACAATACACCAGTCACAATTACCAACCACACAGAATACACCAGTCACAATTACCAACCACACAGAATACATCAATCTCAATTACCAACCACACAGAATACATCAATCACAATTACCAACCATACAGAATACATCAATCTCAATTACCAACCACAAACACAATACATCAATCACACTTTTCCATCACATACAATACATCAACCACACACAATACAGTAATCCCATATATCAGTCACACAGAAAACATCACATGCAAACTACAGTATTATTTAACAAATTATGCATAAGAATTACTCAAATTATAAAGTCCACTTGCTTGTGAAAGTAATTTTCCTGATTATTTTACATTTTAGGCATCCCAATTGTGTCCACATTTTGAAACAGAACTGATATAAATTTACATCACCTGTAAGTGACAGCTCAGACAGCCTCTCCCCCCTTCTCTTTTCCACCCCATTAAAAAAGAAAAAAGTTCTATCAATTCAAGATCAATCAACCAAAGAAAAAAAAAAAAAAAAACAAACCCACTATATTTCACCATTATATTCAGTACAATTTTTCTCTCCCCCCCCCCCCCCCTCCCTATTTGCCTTCTTAGGTTAATGCCTGCAAAGAATTTTGATAAATATCTAATGACCTGCATGTGTCAACATTTACGCACTGATACTTGGTTGAGATCTTGCTCTCCGATTTTACAAACTTATCTCCTATAGTCATTTCACAACCGAATTTATGCGAGTTGTCAATATTCTCTGCTT
This sequence comes from Onchidella celtica, assembly GCA_963931925.1. Classification (NCBI taxonomy): domain Eukaryota; kingdom Metazoa; phylum Mollusca; class Gastropoda; order Systellommatophora; family Onchidiidae; genus Onchidella; species Onchidella celtica. Next base: position 560,604 of record OZ007575.1, read on the forward strand.
TGAGCATTTAATCTCACACCAGGTGAGAACAATTCCGTTGTTTAACGCAGTTTCATCTCCAGCACAAACTATCTCTGTGAATCAGGTGGAAATTTAAAACAAAAATGAAATAAAAGATAAATCATCAGGACCAAAAATTTCAATGAAAATAATGAACATTTTGTCCATGCCAGCTCTAACGTGTGTCAGGAAAAAGTTTTATTCCAGCATTTTCAGGTTTTAATCTCCCCTTAGAAATGAAATATATTGTCCTCATCAGATGCGATTAGATCAATTATGATTTTGAAACAAAACAAAAAAAATTGCCTACGTCAGTTAAGGATGTTGTACGTGTTCTGCAACATCCTGGTTTTTCTGTTCTTAGGTTACATTCAAGGTTCTGTGCACTGTAGCGTTTGCATTCCCCTGTCTTGGATTTGAAAGCCTAATATTTAAATTACTCATGTCTATCATTAGCCCTATTTTGCAGTCTTAATTTCCATGGCAGGATAAACACTGGATATTCTATACTTGTACGTCAATTTTAGCATTATCGTTATTGCATTCATAGTTTACAGTGTACACTCCATTGTTCAGGTGAAAGAAAATTTACCATTTTTGACATTTCTCTAATCACTTGCCAACATCTGAATCAGTGAACGACTGGACACAAAAATCTATGTGTCAAACTCCAACAGAATTAAATTCCAACTTGTCAAACTCCATAATCTATATATGAACAGACTCAAAGGAACTGGCAGGTCAAAGAACCAACATCAATACCATTATGACAACTTTTGCATCAAACTTCTCAAAAAGACACATCCAACCCGAACCTACAGAAATTTACAAGAAGAATTACCACTGACCAATGCTAAAAACGAATTATTCTCTCCTCCTAAAAACAACTTCAAAGCACGGCACTGACCATCCTCTATGCCAGAAAAACTTTAAAAGCAAAACCGGCCAACCGTAAAACCACAGACTATAAAATGCGCATCCAACGACACCTAAAAGCACCATGATCTTAAATTAGAGTTAAAAACACTTCTCTATATACAGCAAATCTTAGAAAATAAATCACAGATGAAATGGTACAGCTAGTCTAAATGAACATAATTCACAGCCTATTCAACGTCTCTATCCTTTAAGACAATATCTGCATAACCAGTTGTAACCTGCGAGAATTCACATCTGAACCAATGGAAGTGCACACTGCAAAAAAGCGTAAACAATTTTGTATCCCTGATATCCAGTGTTATCCTCCAGCACCCCCTCACCCCCTGGAAATGTCTCACCTTTTGCTTATGCTTCAAGTGCTTCTCCCCCCTTTTTCCCCCAAAGTTTGTGTTTACATTATTAAATCAGCTTATCTACTGGCAATCATGTTTCCTGTTGTCACAACACTATAGAAATTAAAGTGCAAACATTCAGTAACCTAAACATGTGCATGTAGTATATCTTAACCTGTCAGAAAACCATTACGACTGATGAGGACAATGTTCAGTATGTTAATTTTAGAATTACTTCTTATTCTTGTAATAAAGTTACATTTGACGACCCCAAACCTTTCTAGGTTACATTAATCATTCATAACTTACAACAAATTTCAGACTTTTGAGATTTCCAGTGTTTCAAATTTACTTTGTTCCCAGTTCCAATTTGACCTAAATGTTTTAGCAGATCACACCACTGGCTTATAAAGATGCGAATCAGTTTTTCCTCAGACATGTAGATAAATAATCCACATGATAACTGGTGAACCACGAGACACTGGATAATGTTATCAGAAACTGTTCTCGTTTCTATCATACAGGGTTTAACACATGCAGGACACTGAGTATTTCTGTTCCCACTAGCATTATGAAATAGTGCTGCACTTATGTGGACAATTTTTATGAGTGAACAATGACATCAAACCAATGGAAATGCCTCCTGAATTTCTGAAACTGCAACATATAAACCTGTGAATACATAATATACATATCATTAAGCATTCCTCAAGAAGAATAGAAATTGAAATGAAAAAGAAAGTTAATTATAAAATTACGGCAGAATATTTTCTATAAATAATTTCATTCACACAACATTAAGACAAAAATACAATAAGAAGAGGAAAAGGACAAGAAGGAGAGACAGAAGAGAAAGAGAGAATAGGAAAGAAGGAGAACCCTACCAGCGGCACCCGCCAACCTCCCACATGACACTGGTAACATACACAACACATTTCATATCAAGCAATAGCATATAATGGTAATATTGTAACTGCTCCAATGAATGAGATGTTAGCTCATCTATAGCAACTCTAATGAAACAGATGTTGGATACATTATACAGATCTACATGGACACATAGTATTTACACAGCTCTTCAACTGCAACTTGAAACAATATTTTAACATTTCATGTACATCTTGCAATGAAGACCCTCATACATAATGCAGTGCTCTCCCCCCCCCCCCCTTCCCATTTTGTTAATTTCCGGCAAGATTTATCAAAAGAAACTCCCATAATTAAACAATAGTGAAAATAATCAGATCCCAAAATACAGCAAAATTAACCCCAACTCCCCCCCCCCCCCCCCCCCGCACCCCCCAAAAATACAGCAAAATCAACCCCAAATCCCCCACCCCCAAAAAATACAGCAAAATCAACCCCAAATCCCCCACCTCCCAAAAGAAATACAGCAAAATCAATCCCAAATCCCCCACCTCCCAAAAGAAATACAGCAAAATCAACCCCAAATCCCCCACCTCCCAAAAGAAATACAGCAAAATCAACCCCAAATCCCCCACCCCCCAAAAAATACAACAAAATCAACCCCAAATCCCCCACCTCCCAAAAAAAATACAGCAAAATCAATCCCAAATCCCCCACCTCCCAAAAAAAATACAGCAAAATCAATCCCAAATCCCCCACCTCCAAAAATAATACAGCAAAATCAACCCCAAATCCCCCACCTCCAAAAAAAATACAGCAAAATCAATCCCAACCACCCACCCCCACCCTTTTTTTCTGCCAGATTTATCAAAAGAAATTACCACAATGAAACAATACTGCAAGTCATTGAGTTCTACAAAACTACAGTAAAATCATCATTCTATCTATATACACAGGTCCAACAGATTCAAATGGTCAGCACATTTTGTCTATGACAATAACTTTTGTTTTCCTATTGTTTAGAACTGAAATCATACCTACCTACCCCCCTCCCCCCACCCCCACTGTTTCATACCCAGGGTTTCATAACACCTTTTCTCCTTTTTCTTTGTGTGTCAAATTTAATTAAGTTCTATACCGCATGTAAGTTTGGCAGTTGGCAGGCTTTCACCGACCTAATGTGTTCAATACCTGTAACACTACTTCATATCCTCCAATCTAGTCACTCTTTAAGCTGCTGGCTTCAAATATTTACATTTCAGCTTTCTTATTAATATTGCAAGTCAATCCATACTTGTAATAAGTTGTTGGCTTCAAATAGTTACATTTCAGCTTTCTCATTAATACTCCAAGATAATCCATACTTGTAACACTACTTGGTATACTTCTCTATTCTAGTCACTGTGTATACTAAGTTGTTGGCTTCAAATAGTTACCTTTCAGCTTTCCCATTAACATTGCAAGTTAATTCATACTTGTAATACTTGGTATCCTTCTCTAGTCTAGTCACTCTGTATACTAAGTTGTTGGCTTCAAATATTTGCACTCTTTCATTACTTATGCAAGTTAACATTATTGCACTTCATTCAAAGTCTTCCCTTAGTAAATTTATTTTTACACTTTTGACTTGGTCACATTTTTGTTTTCTCTTCTATATCTTAAATTTGGTCAGTTTGCTAAAAAATATGGAGCTTAAGCCCCATAACCTTTAACAAGAATGTAACAAAAAACAAACAAAAAACTCCACAATGAATGGATCAAATCGTATTTCACTTGGCAAAGATGGCATTCTGTGGCATAACTAAATACAAAATCTATTATGTCTTCAGCTGATGATCTGAAGGTTCCATTGTCTTCCACATGAATTTTGAAAAAATACAAAAAATAAAAACAACCTACACTTGGCACCAAATGGATTGAATTGACTAAATCTCAGATGGCCATGATGGTATTCTATCTTCATAGGTGCCAATGCACTAGTTCTAAATATTTCCAAATGCTCAGGTTGATAAATTAATGTCTGTACGCTTTATACAAAGTCTCTCCTCTGTAAATTTTTACACTGTTTTCTCTTCTGCCTTTCAAATTTGGTCAGAGTTTGCTACAAACATGGCTTAACTGCGGCAAAACTAAGCACGAAGTCTATGTCCCCAGCTGATTGTCTGCTTAAGCTACATCATCTTTAATGAAAACTTACTAAATTTCAGTGGGCAATGATGGTATTCTATCCTCATAGGTGAGAACGCACTAGTTCTAAATATTTCCAAATGCTCGGGTTGATAAATTAATGTCTGTACGCTTTATACAAAGTCTCTCCTCCGTAAATTTTTACACTGTTTTCTCTTCTGCCTTTCAAATTTGGTCAGAGTTTGCTACAAACATGGCTTAACTGCGGCAAAATTAAGCACGAAGTCTATGTCCCCAGCTGATTGTCTGCTTAAGCTACATCATCTTTAATGAAAACTTACTAAATTTCAGTGGGCAATGATGGTATTCTATCCTCATAGGTGAGAACGCACTAGTTATAAATATTTCCAAATGCTCAGGTTGATAAATTAATGTCTCCACACTTCATCCAAAGTCTCTCCTCTGTAAATTATTTTTACATTTGACTCTTCTGTCTCTTAAATTTGGTCAGAGTTGGCTATAAATATGACTTAACTGTGGCAAAACTAAGCACAAAGTCTATGTCTGCACCTGATTGTCTGCTTGAGCTACATCACCTCTTACCAGAACTTTAAAAAAAAAGGAAAAAAAACAAGCTTTGCAACCAACAGCTTAAATTTACCAACTTTCAATTGGCAAAGAGGACCTCCTGTCTTGACAGGTGCAAATATACTGGTTTTATATTGTAGTCATTAAAGACTGTCAGTAAAATGACACTTCGAAAATATGGATCAAGTTTACTAAATTTCAGTTGGCAAAGATGGCATTCTTTCTGTCTTGACAGGTGCAGGTACACTGGTTTATATATTATAATAACTAAACATTGTCAGCAAACTGACACACTTTGAAACAATTTCCTAAATTTCAACTGGCAAAGATGGCTTCCCATCTTGATATAAACAAGTACACTGGTTCTAAACATTTCCAAATGTTCATGCTGATAATTTCCACACAGACACAACAACTAGCATGCTAACTATTGACTCCTGATTGCTCGTTTAAAGAAAGAAATATCTCTGGCTGTGTAACATTAAGAGTAATCTGCTCAATATCATTAGTTTCAACACCGCCTCGTCTCCCTTTCTTTCTGCATAAAACAAATGTTGAACTTACAAATTTAAGAAAACCATACATTTGTAGAAAGACAAAATCCTGGAAAGAAGTTCATTTCGAGCGTTAACTTTTTGAAAAGCCCCAAATAGTATCTTTCATCTCAACTGTTTCATTATCTGTGCAGTATTTCATTGCCAAATCTTGAAAGACAATATCTCACTATCTTAAGATGAACACACCATGTTCCAGTATTACACCAGTCACAAAATTTGAAGTTCCTTGACATGCAAACTGTGCAGCTGATCAAGGAAATGTGAATAACATGCTTGGGGGGCACATGCAGGTTAGTAGTTGGTAAAGAGCTCGGATCATTCATGTATTTCTCCCTTTCAGTGGTGGAATTTGCCTTTTTACTGACAACAAGTCGACTTCTACAGCTAATTAATACACAATCAAAGCTATCGGAGCCCTTTCTTGTATTAGAACATTATGGAACATTAAATCTTGTGACTGGGCAATACTGACTTTCTTTGTGCCTGTCAATTAGCACAGAAATTGCTGTTTACAGTGGTAATTTCACAAAGTTGAGATGAGATATAATACATTCATTATCTGAATTACAATTTAATCTGACCCCAATATTATATATATTCTGTTTGTGAAATAAAAAAAACTTAATTTTAATTTTTCATTTTTTTTTTTTAAATCAAAGAACTTTTATATGAAATTGTCCTACAGCAATGCTTAAAATTAAAAACAGCTGTGATGTGCTCTACACAGTTCACTGACAATGTTCAGCTACTATAAAATAAAGAGAATTTGGTTGACAATTAAAATGGCAAATGAGCTTATTTTATTACCATTTAAATTGTGGGCAAATTTTTTTACTGAGGTGAATGCCATCTTTACACAATGTTATACTGCTGGTTCACTGAACTGACAAAGATCAAATACCTACAACAACTTTTTCTGACTGCCTCACAAATTTATCAACATCCTATCTGTATATATCAGAAAATTTGGAACATGTGTTTTATGAACTCATTTGGCCAAAACTATTTACCATTAACCAAAATTACCAATCCTTAAGAGCATTCATTATCTGCTCCAATTCCCAGTTACATTCACTTATGCAGTTTCTCTGGATTTTTCTTTACTTCTTTAAATCACCCACTTGGGGGAGGGGGTGCTGCATTGTTATTTCATCTTGACCCCCCCCCCCCCTCCCCTCTCAATATTCATTTTCTTTTTCTGACTGCCTATTTATAATCACTGGAGGGGAGACTTACTCTATTTTTTTGCCTCAACTTCTCTTCATGTTTTTTTCTTTCTGCTCCCCAGGAGGGGAGTACTTACGCTTATTCTATTTTTTTCTTGACTTCCCCTCCTCGGGAGCCTACGATAAATATTTGTTTTCTATGAAATCTACTGCCCTGGAGGGGAGTGCTACACTTTTTTTTTTTCTTGACTTCCCCTCCACGGGAGTGAACATATCTCTTTTTCTTTTTGCTCCCCAGGAGGGGAGTACTTACGCTTATTTTTTTTTTTCTTGACTTCCCCTCCACGGGAGTGAACATATCTCTTTTTCTTTTTGCTCCCCAGGAGGGGAGTACTTACGCTTATTTTTTTTTTTCTTGACTTCCCCTCCTCGGGAGCCTACGATAACTATTTGTTTTCTACAAAATCTACTCCCCTGGAGGGGAGTGCTACACTTATTATTTTTTTTTCTCGACTTCCCCTCCACGGGAGTGTACACCTTATCTCTTTCTTTTTGCTCCCCAGGAGGGGAGTACTTATGCTTATTTTTTTTTTTCTTGACTTCCCCTCCTCGGGAGCCTACGATAACTGTTTTCTACAAAATCTACTCCCCTGGAGGGGAGTGCTACACTTATTTTTTTTTCTTGACTTCCCCTCCACGGGAGTGTACATCTTATCTCTTTTTCTTTTTCTTGCTGCTCCCCAGGAGGGGAGTACTTATGCTTATTTTTTTTTTCTTGACTTCCCCTCCTGGGGAGCCTACGATAAGTTTTCTATAGTCTACTCCCCTGGAGGGGAGTACTACACTTTTTTTTTTTTTTTCTTGACTTCCCCTCCACGGGAGTGTACATCTTCATTTCTTTTCTTTTTTTCTTTCTGCTCCCCAGGAGGGGAGTACTAACGCTTATTTTTTTTTTTTTTCTTGACTTCCCCTCCACGGGAGTGTACATCTTCATTCCTTTTTTTTTTTTCTTTCTGCTCCCCAGGAGGGGAGTACTAACGCTTATTTTTTTTTTTTCTTGACTTCCCCTCCTCGGGAGCATACGATAAACACTGTTTTCTACAAAATCTACTCCCCTGGAGGGGAGCACTACATTTATTTATTTTTTTTCTCGACTTCCCCGCCAAGGGAGTGTTTCTCTTTCTCATAAATACATCTGCTTTCCCACTCGACTTCCCAGGAATGGGGCAGTTCATTTTTGAACACACCAAGAACATGCCATGTCTCTGGTCAATGTTCCACGCCATCAGCATCTGTCAATTTTCTTTTCCCAAACAGTAGCGTTTTCTCTAATCTCTCCATCCAGTCAGTGTTCCTGAACTTCCTGCCCCCCATCTCCCGAACATCCACCCCCAATCTTTATATCTTCCTCCAGCAAAGGGCCAGTTCACTCCAGCTTTTTTGCAGCTGTTCAAGTCTTCCAGATGCCTGGTTCTACATTTTACAGTAAGGAGTTTGCACAAAAAAAACAAAAAAAACCCTCCCAAAAAAAACCCTCTTTTCGTCCCCTCTTCAGCCTATTCAAAATATTTGTTATCTAGTGCCACCATTGGATAATGTTCGCCATCGGAATGGGCAAAGAGTTTCGGGCGCCAGGGCAACTCTTGACTTGCCGATGGTAGAACATTCCAGATCGATTATCTTTGAAGGTCCGGGTCTGGGCCCCACCGATAGACAAAAAAATCGGGTAACCGCCGTCGACAACCTTTCCTTCCTTAATAGCTCCCCATTCTTATGCCAGATGAGGTCTCTTACAGGCACATAACTAATTTTCTGACAATAAATGAACCGGCAACTCTTGTAGTATGGACTATAGCAGACTAGTTTCAATAGAGTGAAAGATATATACACATTTAGTTTGAGTGACAGATATATGTACATGTAGATTAAGTGAAATATGTATATTTATATACATGTAGACAGATATATACAATAGATAGGTACAGAGAGAGAGAGAGAGCAAAAGTTATATATACATATTGACAGAGAAAGAAAAAAGAGAGGAGAGATATACATGTATATACATGGAGACAGAGATAGAAAGAAAGAGCAAAGGATATATACAAAGATAGATGGCGGAGGAAAGAGAAAGAGTGCTAATCTGCCAGTACAGTTGCCTACTGAAGTATGTTTACTCCAACTCATTCGATTCAGAAAAATCACTCGATCCTAAACACCTAAAGAACCAAGATTGTCAGAAAATTGTTTACGTCCCTGTATCCTGTGCTACATGCAAGGGACAGGGCAACACAGAAACAACAGAGTCACACACAACTACATACTTGACCACAACCACAAACAAGGGAACCTCGCTGGACAATGGGTCACTACAAATAATCGACCACTATGGTGAGAATTTCAAAATTTTGAGAAAAAGCAACAACAAAAAACCCAGACTAAATCAAGAACAAACTTTACAAAGCCGAACCAAGGTCCAAATCAAGAAAAATTATCTTACAAATCCCAATTTACAGAAAATGACTATGGCTATTTCCCATCAGTAATTGAAGGCCCAGCTCTTGTTGAATTTCCATTTTTTTGCACCCTTTTCCTCCACAGAACATTTTTTTTGTCCCTCCTATTTAAATTTTTGTGCTCACCCAGAGCACAGAGTCTGTTCTATTTCAATCTTTGCTCACCCAGAGCACAGAGTCTGTTCTTTTTCAATCTTTACTCACCCAAGGCACAATTCTCAATTGTGCCTTCCCTATATCAACAGCCCAGTAGACTCGGAGATTTTCTCCCCTCTGATTACATCTGGTAGTTTGGCCATCTCATTAACCTGACCCTAGTCAATGTACCTCGCCATCATCAACTATCAGCTTGTCTTTCTTTCATGGTCATCAGTTCTGACAATGTTTCCCCTTTTCCTTGCCACACCCTTTTGAGTTTGTACCTATTTCTTTCCTCTAAGTTCACCTCAATCTCTTTCACTTGCCTTGTCAATGAAGGATCTATTCATCCTCATTCTGGCCTTTCAACTAAAGCTCAAACACAGCCTGTCTTGGCTGTTTGTCAACTTTATTCTCTTTCTCATAAATATATCTTTCTGCTTTCCCACTCCACTTCCCAGGAATGGGGCTGTTCATTTTTTAACACACCAAGAGCATGCCGTGTCTCTGGCCAATGCTCCTCTTTTCCCAAACAGTACCGTACAACTTTTGTCAGTACACTTTTCCACCGGTTTCTTTTTTTTTTTTTGCCTCTGGCTGACATTCACACTTGGATAGCTAAATGGTTTCACTCAGTATGCATCTCATAATTATTAAATGTTTTCAGCCTATGTTGTAATACTCCAGATTTCTATTCAATTTCAGGGAAACTGACTAGTTTTTCAAACTCCAACCAAATTTAAGTGTACATACATGATAACCTGATGCCAAAACATTTAATCTCTTATGTCCAGCCTTCACACATATTTCTTTTGATTTAAAGTTCTACAAAAACTAATTTCTTTTTCAAAACCCTGACCAAATATAAGTGAAGATAACCTCCAGGGTATTTCTTAACAAATGTTCCGTAAAAATGCTTTTTGGTATGGGAGCCAGGCTAATGTTTGAATTCCTGAACTTGAAATGAATTTCTTTTCACATCTTTTCCAAAAACTAGTCTACAATCCAAAACAAGACTTAAGAATTCCTACCCTGGAGGTGCTGGGTGTAGGATCCTGTGAAACTTAGTTATTTTCTGTTTCATTTTGATAAAACTGTCCTTATGGCTGAAACATCTATCTGGACAATTTTCACAGGATCCTTTGATGGTACTGCCCAGCTCAGTTGACAGACACAGGATAGTACCATTTACTGTCATTAATGGTAGCCGTGAAGGCTGCAGATGTATCAAATTAGTTCAGTTGAATATGGACAAAAGATTTCAAACTTAGAAAAATTTCATCAAGATTTGGGAACCATAGATGAGACTGAACCATGGTTGACTACAAAAAATCCTGCATTTCAAATTTGAACATTGTTTGCCTAAGCAACATAAAGCCAATATTATAAGTGTTTGTACTCATGAGCGCAGTTTTTTTTTTGAATTGAAAGACCAGAAGAGAACACTTTGGACTCCATATAACTTTGTGCATTACAAAATTGTGTTTACAGTTACTGATGAAGTTAAAATTGTGCTGAGTTTCAAGAGAGAACTACCCTTTATGGTAGTTCTACCTATGCAATCTCAGATTAATTTAAGATATGGAAAGAAATAGCATCTCCTACCCTTCGTTTGGAACACACATTTGCCTTGCCTTCTTTGTTAAGTTGTAACCATTTATTCCTTTGAAAATAGTGACATGCTGTCCATGGCAGCTCTACCATGTGTCAGGAAAAAGTTTACCCCAAGATTTTCAGGTTCCAATTTCCGCTCAGAAATGGCACAATAAATTTCCATATCTGTTAGTACGGTGACTGACACACCTATGAATCTGATGCCATAACATTAGAAAGCTACTCATTGAAACTTCCACCCTATTATCATCACTATCCGCGTATTCACTGTATTAAATAAATTCTTTAAATTTACTAATTATTTCTGTTCTATCAGTCAGAGATAAAGTTATCAGTCTGAAGTTAGATAATGTCTCATTTATTTTGAGTTTGAACCTTTAAATCTATACTATGACCAGCTATCTTCATCTCATTCTATTTATATACATGAGCAGTTTTGTCCTCAAACATTTTCAGCTCCACTGACTGCCTTTTCCCAGCTGCAAAACATGCATGCGATATCTGTTTCAATTTTTTTTTTTAAGAAACCCATGGTGAATTTATAAACTCAAAATGCACTTTCCCCATCAACAATGTTTAGGATGATAATGTCACTGTTACCCTGCTTTTTCAGATTCCTGTATGGTCAAAATATTGGGAACCACTAAATACCCTAAATACTTTTTTTTTTTAATTTAAAAAATGCTGATGACTGAATCTGATGGACCTTTGTGGTGGTTGTTTGCAAATTCTGGCCTAAGAACCATTTCATATCAAGAGTATAACAGCACCCACAGCTGGTTTAGCCTGTCATCTTGTGTAAAAATTCCTGTGGTAACTTCATATGGTTAACAACCACCTCATGGTCACATAAGTAAGCCCGATATCAACTTTACAACGTGGATAAAAGTTGCTAATATCAAGTTCTCTTCCTGACCATTTTCGTTTATGGTAAATGGTTTAACCTCTCTAGTGAATAGTCCATGATCAAATTTACATAAAATATAAAACAAAAAAAACTAATAAAATCCCATCATAATAAACGTACTGTCGAAATCTTGAATCCTGAGAAAATTGCTATCCTGCTCCATTCATAACAGTTGCAAAATGTCTTGGCTGAATGGCGCCATACAAAAGTCATTTGTTAAGCTTCTGTACTTCTAGGCAGTAAAGTGACTGTACATTGCCAAAATACATTTAGGCACAAAACTGCCTGAATAAATTGCTACTACAAAATCCAGATCTAGTGATGTTCTCAGCTGCTTACACCACACTTGTACTGAGTACATGTGATTCACTATTAAAATTTTGTTAAAATCCAGATCAAGTGATGTTCTTAGCTGCTTTGCTCCCATGTCTTTGTTGCATTGTGATAATCTTAGATTGAAAGAGTTCTGTACTTACTAATGCCATTTTCACATTTTTCAGGCATCAAGGAGCAATCTCTCACACTGTAGTAGCTGACAGGCTGACTGGGGTTGATCACGTCACCAATGCAGGTTTGGAAAGGTACCTTCTGGTGAATTCGTTTGGTGCCAAGAGTACAAATCTCATAGTCATAGACAAGTGGTGTGTGTGGCTCACTTTCAGTTGTCTGACAACTGCCTGTGCAAGAAAACAGAGCAAAGAAAAAATGTATGAAATGTTTTGCACTTAAATTATTAAATTATGGTTATGAATTGAAAAGTTTACTTTTATTCACCTTTCTTTTCAACAAAACAGTTATTGGATCATCAAATACAGGTTATGTACATAATGAAATGGAAAGACTAAAACTAGTCTAAATATAATGGTGCTGTCATATTATTACTAATATTAGGAAAACTTGGAGACTAAAACGTTTGGAAATTCCAAAGAAATAGATTTCTAGTCCTTTTTCAAGTCTGTCTAAGAAAAGACATTCATTCTGATTGTCAACTGCCAAAAGTTTATCTGGCTAAATTCTACAGTTTGAAGGAAGTAGATCTAGACGACTACAAATTCCGGAACTAGTGATGTTCTCAGCTGCTTACACCACTATTAAAATTTTGTAAAAAGCTTGGATCAAGTGATGTTCTTAGCTGCTTTGACACAAGCCTTTGAAATTAGTAGTGATCTTAAATTAAAAAATCCAAATCATGTGATGTTCTTAGCTGTTTTGACAAGCCTTTTGAGTTGAGTTGTGATCTATAATTAAAAAATCCAGATCAAGTGATATTCTCAGCTGTTTTGCTGAAACGTCTTTGTTGAGTTGTGATAATCTTAGACTGAAAGAGTTCTGTACTTACTGATGCCATTTTCACATTTTTCAGGCATCAAGGAGCAATCTCTCACACTGTAGTAGCTGTCAGGCTGACTGGGATTGATCATGTGACCAATGCAGGTTTGGAAAGGTACCTTCTGGTGAATTCGTTTGGTGCCAAGAGTACAAATCTCATAGTCATAGACAAGTGGTTTGTGTGGCTCACTTTCAGTTGTCTGACAACTGCCTGTGCAAGAAAACAAAGCAAAGAAAATATAAATAATGTTTTGCAATTAAATTATGGTCATGAATTAAAAAGTTTGCTTTTATTCACTTTTCTTTTCAACAAATCAGTTATTAGATCATCAAATACAGGTTATGTACATTATGAAATGGAAAGACTAGATCTAGGCTAAATCTACCGGTTCTGTCCCATTATTAGGAAGACTTGGAGGCAAACTTGTGGAAATGCCGAAGAATTAGATTTCTAGTCCCTTTTAAGTCTCAGTCTAAGAAAAGACATGCATTCGTTCTCAATTTCAACTGTCAAAACTTTTTCTGGGTAAATTTTACAGTTTGAAGGAAGTAGATCTAGACCACTACAGATTCCGGAACCAGTGGTGTTTCTCACCTGCTTTGACACGCCTTTGAATTGAGTACATGTGATTCAGTATTAAAATTTTGTAAAAATCCAGATCAAATGATGTTCTTAGCTGCTTTGACACAAGCCTTTGAACTAAGTAGTGATATAAAATTTAAAAATCCAGATCAAGTGATGTTCTTAGCTGTTTTGACACTGTCTTTGCTGCGTTGTGATAATCTTAGATTGAAAGAGTTCTGTACTTACTGATGCCATTTTCACATTTTCCAGGCATCAAGGTGCTGTCAGGCTGATTGGCTTTGACCATGTGACCAATGCAGGTTTGAAAAGGTACCTTCTGGTGAATTCTTCTGAGGTCAAGAGTATGAATCTCATAGTCATAGACAAGTGGTGTGTGTAGCTCACTTTCAGTTGTCTGACAACTGCCTGTGCAAGAAAACAAAGCAAAGAAAATATGTATGAAATGTTTTGCCCTTAAATTATTAAATTATGGTCATGAATTGAAAAGTTTACTTTTATTCACCTTTCTTTTCAACAAAACAGTTATTGGATCATCAAATACAGGTTATGTACATTATGAAATGGAAAGACTAAAACTAGTCTAAATCTAATGGTGCTGTCATATTACTAACAAGATTGACCTACCGGGCATTGCCCGGAATAAACAATGATGTGCTCCTTCTCTCTCTCTCTCTCTCTCATATAAAAGTAATAAACTACAGTCTTGCTTCAGAACTCATGCGCACCAGAACACTACGCACCAAACTGAACGCTTGAACTTTGGCAACTTTGCTAGATTTATAAAAATCGCGAAACGATATGGCGGAACGAAAAATATCGCGCGGTGAAAAAGAATGAAAACACGCTAGGAGAAATTAAATGAACTATATTTAGTTTTATTTTTAGAAATTCGTTGCAATATTTAATCTGCAGTCAGATATCGTAAAAACCTAGTAATACTCGTTCTGTCTGAGCACAGAAAATTTCACGATTTTACATCCAGCCGTTTTTATACCTATAGAGCACAAAGTTTCAAAGTCTTCACTTATATATATAGATATTAGGAAAACTTGTAGACTAAAACTTGTGGAAATTCCAAAGAATTAGATTTCTAGTCCCTTTTTAAGTCTCAGTCTAAGAAAAGACATTCATTCTCGATGTCTTTCTGGGTAAATTTTACAGATTCAAGGAAGTAAATCTAGACGACTACAAATTCCGGAACCAGTGATGTTATCTGCTTTGACACACCTTTGAACCAACTACATGTGATTCACTATTAAAATTTTGTCAAAAACCTGGATCAAGTGATGTTCCTAGCTGCTTTGACACAAGCCTTTGAAATGAGTGGTGATCTATAATTAAAAAATCCAAATCAAATGATGTTCTCAGCTGTTTTGCTCTAATGTCTTTGCTGCATTGTCATAATCTTAGATTGAAAGAGTTCTGTACTTACTGATGCCATTTTCACATTTTTCAGGCATCAAGGAGCAATCTCTCACACTGTAGTAGCTGTCAGGCTGACTGGCGTTGACCATGTCACCGATGCAGGTTTGGAAAGGTACCTTCTGGTGAATTCTTCTGACATCAAGAGTACAAATCTCATTGTCATAGACAAGTGGTGTCTGTGGCTCACTTTCAGTTGTCTGACAACTGCCTGTGCAAGAAAAAGCAAAGAAAAAATGTATAATGTTCTGCAATTAATTATGGTCTTGAATTAAAGTTTACTTTTATTCACTTTTAAGTACATAATGAAATGGAAAGACTAGATCTAGGCTAAATCTACCAGTACTGTCCCATTTTTAGGAAAACTTGGAGACAAACTTGTGGAAATGCCGAAGAATTAAATTTCTAGTCCCTTTTCAAGTCTCAGTCTAAGAAAAGACATTCATTCTCAATGCCAACTGTCAAAAAGTTTTTCTGGGTAAATTTTACAATTTGAAGGAAGTAGATCAGACGACTACAAATTCCGGAGCTAGTGATGTTCTTAGCTGTTTTGACACACCTTTGAATTGAGTACATATCATTCACTATTAAAATTTTGTAAAAATCCAAATCAAATGATATTCTTAGCTGCTTTGCTCCAATGTCTTTGTTGCATTGTGATAATCTTAGATTGAAAGAGTTCTGTACTTACTGATGCCATTTTCACATTTTTCAGGCATCAAGGAGCAATCTCTCACACTGTAGTAGCTGTCAGGCTGACTGGGATTGACCATGTGACCAATGCAGGTTTGGAAAGGTACCTTCTGGTGAATTCTTCTGACATCAAGAGTACAAATCTCATAGACATAGACAAGTGGTTTGTGTGGCTCACTTTCAGTTGCCTGACAACTGCCTGTGCAAGAAAACAAAGCAAAGAAAATATGAATAATGTTTTGCATTTAAATTATGGTCATAAATTAAAAAGTTTACTTTCATTCACTTTTCTTTTCAACAAAATAGTTATAAATAGGATTATCAAATACAGGTTGTGTACATAATGAAATGGAAAGACTAGATCTAGGCTAAATCTACCGGTTCTGTCCCATTTTTAGGAAAACTTGGAGACAAACTTGTGGAAATGCCTAAGAATTAGATTTCTAGTCCCTTTTCAAGTCTCAGTTTAAGAAAAGACATTCATTCTGAATCAACTGTCAAAACTTTCTGGGTAAAATTTACAGTTTGAATGAAGTTGATCTAGACCACAACAAATTCCAGAACTAGTGATGTTTACGGCTGATTTGACACACCTTTGAACTGAGTACATCTGATTCACTATTAAAATTTTGTAAAATTTACAGATCAAGTGATGTTCTTAGCTGCTTTGACACAAGCCTTCGGACTGAGTAGTGATATAAAATTTAAAAGGAAGTGCTTAGAGAGGGACACATGTCCCCCTCTAAGCAAGTGCTTACAGAGGGACATATATGTGAAAAACGTCATCGAAATATGGTGACTTGCTATTTTTACTCAGCCAACCGACGGATATTCTATTTTGGGAAGTTTGCCTGTTTTTGATTTCGATCGTCCAACATGGCGGCGCCCTCAAATAGCCTGTAGGCTATTTTATGTATGACTAGATCGAAAGATCTTCCCAACCCTAAATCTCACCCTACCCCTAACACTAATTGCCATGCCGACTTTGACAGCGCATGGTCATACGCCACCGTGCGTAAAATAGCGAAAGGAATATTTTGCAGAAATACGTAAAACAGCCTACAGGCTATATTTGCTGTCATACGTAAAATAGACACTCCGCACTCTCGAAATAAGTAAAATATCCTATTTGCCGCCATACGTAAAATAGACGCTCCGATGTTCTGTCACCTTGTGATTCTTCTCACACGTATAGGCTAGCACAGCGGTTGGTGCATGTCCCTGGTAGTGGTAGGCTCATTTTCTATCCTGTCATTCTTTTACCTCTGTCTATCATCTGACTTTTCCCAGCACAACGTGGCTGTTATCGTGTCATTGGCCACACAGACAGATTAAATTTGGAGCGTATATTATTGCTCCGGCATCTGTGAGAGCCAGAACTAGATCTAGATCTTCAAAAATATTTATTTTGTTTCAGAGCCCACACAGTGACTGCATATTACGTTCTAACTATGCCCCTCCATGCTAAAGGAACTGATCTATGCAACTGTCCCTCTTAAATCCTGCGCTGAAAGATATCTTAAATCCTGTGCTTAGAGACATTAAAATAATGTGATGTGTCCCTCTGTGGTAAATGTAAGCACATATTTAAAAGGGGGGGGGGGGGGGGGCCGCATGTGTCCCTCTGTAAGCACACATTTAGAGCGGGATATGTGTCCCTCTGTAGGCACTTGCTTAGAGGGGCTCGTGTCCCTCCGTAAGCACTTGCTTAGATGGGGACATGTGTCCCTCTGTAAGCACTTGCTTAGAGGGGGACATTTGTCCCTCTCTAAGCACTTCCAATTTAAAAATACAAATCAAGTGATGATCTCAGCTGTTTTGCTCTAATGTCTTTGTTGCATTGTGATAATCTTAGATTGAAAGAGTTCTGTACTTACTGATGCCATTTTCACATTTTTCAGGCATTAAGGAGCAATCTCTCACACTGTAGTAGCTGTCAGGCTGACTGGGGTTGATCATGTCACCAATGCTGGTTTGGAACGGTACCTTCTGGTGAATTCTTCTGACGTCAAGAGTACAAATCTCATTGTCATAGTCATAGACCAGTGGTGTGTGGCTCATGTTCAGTTGTCCGTCAACTGCCTGTGCAAGAAAACAAAGCAAAAGAAAATGTGTACATAATGTTTTGCTCTGAAATTATGGTCATGAACTAAAAAGTTTAGTTTTTATTCACTTTTCTTTTCAACGAAACAATTGTATTGGATTATCAAGTACAGGTTGAGGTTAAGTACAAAATGAAATGGAAAGACTAGATCTAGACTAGACTAAATCTAGACTCTACCGGTCCTGTCATATTATGGGGAAAACTTGGAGCCTAAAACTTGTGGAAATTCCAAAGACTTAGATTTCTAGTCCCCTTTCAAATCTCAGTCTAAGAAAAGATATAGATCTAATTCATTCTGGATGTCAACTGTCAAGTTTTTCTGGGGTAAATTTTAGTTTGAATGAAATAGATTTAGACCAGATCCTGAGATCAGAAGGTCTTCCGCCCCAGTCAAGAAAATAACTACCCCAGCCCCTTTTCGCCTGATTAGTCAATCTGACTACCGCCCATTGATACAAACTGACTGGACCCTCACGCCCCCAGGTCCATCTGACCATTCCATGTGTTGTGAGTTTAAATTGATAACAGTGACAATGTGTAACCATGGGCTTTACTTAATAGCGGTAAAAATTATGGCGCGGACGGGCGGAAGACCTCCCCTGAGATCTATTAGGCCTGGTTTGAAAACTAAATAAAAAGAAAATCGTCTTGTTCAAAATTATTTCCAATAAGGTTCTTATATATTTTTTACGTTCCAATCATGTGAAAGTCTTGAACTATGCCGCCATATTGTACAGTGCAGATTTTATTAACATGTAACTGATTTAATATTTCGCTGAAGAAAATATTTTAGGAAAAAAATGGTATGTAGTTCTTAAACAGATACGTAATTTAAGTATGTATAGAGAAAATAAACCCAGGAAAATTTTAAACACAAATTTTCTGACGTGAACCAAAACTTGAAAAAGCAAGATTTCTAGAATTTGTCTTTAAAAAGCCAATCTGGTAACCCTGCTTCAGTGTTTTTTTTATGTTCGCAGTTGATTACATTAGGAATTTTAGTTTTCAATTGTTCATGCTTCCTTTTTTTTTTTGTTCTTTTAATTTTTAAATTAATGTCAGTGCTCACTAAATGAGTTGGCAGCAATGTAACCGGGGTATCCTAACAATCTCATTAATTCAACATCGGTGTCATCTGCACGACCCTCATTGTTTTAAAGCAAATGATGTGAACGATTTTTTTATTTTTTTTTACTTCAGGCTACCTTAAAATCCAATCAGATAGGCCTGGTTCCTGCAATGAAAACTTTGTTCTTTTAAAAGTATTTCTTGTAATTTTGAGCTCAAGAAGCACACGTAGATCTAGATCTATATATTTTTGCACTGGTCACACCAAAGGATTACTGAATCCGGCTTCTCCAGAAAACACACAAACGCCCTTTAATGGGGCAAGAGTGAGAAAAGATATTTAAATGATCAAATTCGAAGGAAATATATTATCAATAATATTAAACCTGCTTCCCAATCCCTGACCCATAATACTGTCCATAAGTGAAACTCTCAACTCTAATCAAGATAAACCAATATAAAAGTCCCCTCCTTTTTTTCTGACGTGATTTGATTTCCACGCATTTCTGGTCGAAAACACGTACGGACTTCCGAATGCAAACTTTCTGAGGGCACCGAGCCGCGCCAATCTTTAGTCTAGGCCTGGGGGAACATGAATTTGCCTTGGGATTCACAATACGTGTGATCCAGCCTATTCGACTACGATTAGAACCGGGTACAATTTCTAGTGCCCCAACTAAGCAAACTTGGTCTATACCGGTACTTGAAATTGATGCAAATTTAGGCCCAAGCTTACTTCGCCAGAAAGGTTGCTGTACTGTTAGTGTACCAGTTTTCGATGCATATGTGTTTTCATCCCGTGAAAGCTACTTTTCTTAAAGCAAGCAAAGATTTTCAAGATGTACAAGGCTGGCTCAGCCCCGCTGTTCGTGATATTTCATCATTTTGTCACGAGAAAGGATCGCCAAATTGGAAATAGGCGACCTTGTTTGTTCTATCTCCATTTTCTGAAAAACTTGAGATTTTTCAGTGTGTAGAAGAAGTATGACAAATACACTTTGACACATGTTTGAAATGTGTTGTGGCACTTACCAAGCTGTTTCACAGTTCCGATTTATTCCAACTCTTTACCATGATACTAGAGGCGCAAACGTTTGACGTTGAATTTCTCAGTTGTGCAAGAAGTGGAGTTGGAACAAACAAGAACTAAGGTAGCGAATATATGAAATTCAAGTAGACCAACCTTGAAAGGCGGCCTGGCCTCTGTACGTGTTGAATAGTTTCACTGCTTGTCTAAAGTCTCTGCATTCGCCAGGCAAGAGCTATGTCAGAATGCGTGAAATGAGAGTTCACAGTGGCGCGCGCAGATTTTATACCTGGCTATGACGTCATGGTGAACACAATTCTTATGGCTCGGGTATTTCGTACATTGTGAATACAAAACTCATGGAAAACTCAGAGTATCTGTTTGAATTCAACATTCCCGAATTCCTTGATCTTTCGGGGCATGAAATGGGTGTTTTTCACACTCGTTATGGTAAACATGAGCCCATCTGTTTATCAGTGTCAATGTTCACCTTCGAGCTCAGTTAACCCTTTGACTACTAAGACCGTGAAAGCTGGATTACTGGCCACGCTTATTCGCAGACATTCGCAGATGGATTTTCGGTTTGCGATTTTTATTTAGGAAGAGCTTCTTATAATCTTAAAATGGCCTTCGGTCGAGCTATCAATGAAACTTCCACCAAAACATTTTTCATGGCGAGAGCTGTCTATGGGATACAAAATCGCCCAAGTACCATAACAAGCAAGCGAGAATCAAAACCCTCTGAATTTTAGCGAGTGATAAAAGTCTAGAAAGATCAGACTAACTTCACACACATACATTGAAAAGCTGAAACGAACAATTCCTTCGTTGGTCGAGTGAGAGGCCAGCAGCGGCCACCCGAGCGCCCATCTCAGTCACATGACCGAGAGCTTGGAAGTCCACAGTGAGAGCTGGAGTCGAACACTGAGAATTGAACAACATCACCTCAGACCAAATTGAGAAGCGCCAAGCAAGAAAAGAGAAACCCCCACAATCTCGCGGCACCTCTCTTACCTGCCAGGACTGTAATAGGAGCTGCTTATCCAACATCGGTAGGATAAGCCATGAGAGAAGCTGCGGGAGAAAGTGAATTTAGCTGCTGACCGTCTGTCAAGACGAAAAGAGCCAAGTAGTACAACTCACGGAGCAATAAAACATACTCAGTGATTCTAGGCCAGCACCGAAAGGGTTAAAGAAGACACTAAAGTGAGATGATGGCCTCCGTGGCGTGCTATTGTTATCTATTATTATATTATATAAATCACTGGGTGTCTTGCCCAACTTTAAAGACTGTTATAAACCTTTTCTTCCTTTTGTCCTTACAATATAGTGGCATATGGAGGGGGGAGATAGTGACATGAAGAAGGTTTTAGGGTGAGGGTTAGGAGCCCCGTGCACTGACCAGTCAGCCAATCAGTCAGGCAGCCAATCCATCCATCAGCCACACAGCCAATCCATCCATCAGCCACACAGCCAATCAGTCAGACAACCAATCCATCCATCAGCCACACAGCCATATCAATCCATCATTCAGACTGATTTTTCACAGATAAAAAGAATGATGATTGTGGAAGTGCTTTTTTTAAAGGGAGAAGAGTTGAGGCGGACAGAGACAGAGACAGAGAAAGAGAGGGAGACAGAGAGAGAGAGAGAGAGAGAGAGAGACGGTGACAGAGAGAGAGAAAGAGAGAGAGAGAGACGGTGACAGAGAGAGAGAGAGAGAGAGAGAGAGAGAAAAAGAGACTAACTAAGAGAAAGACACACATATATATAAAAATAACTCGTTCCCTCCACAGTGCTGACTGTGACACCGACCATGCACTGGTAGTCAGCAAAATCAAAATTTCGGCCAAGAAAATATACAGATCAAAAGCCCCTTCAATCCCTAAGATCAATGTAACAGCAATCAGAGATGAATCAAATAGAAAGTCATTTGAAAAGTTATTTGCTGAAAGCATGGATAATGTCAGCCAATGTGACTCGGTAGATGAAACATGGAACACTCTCAGTTCAAAAATTCATGACTGTGCCATCAGGTCTTTTGGACAGCATAAAGTTTCAAACAACGACTGGGTAGCCCAGAACAGCGAAATTCTCCTACCTCTCATTGAGCAAAAGAAAATCTGCTTTCAATGAGTATAACAAAAATTGCAATCAGAGTACAAAAACTTGTTTGAAAAATGCAAAAGCTAAACTTCAGCTGGAGGTAAGACGTTGCGCCAACAAATACTGGACAGACTTGTGTAACAGCATACAAGAGGCAAATGAAAAGGGAGATATGAAAACCGCCTTTAGTCAGATGAAAGTAGCTCTTGGGCCAATCTATATATACATAGAGAGAGAAAAAAAAAAAGACCTGGGTCGGGGGGTATTCTGTGGCACTTCGGGTACCTTGAATATCTTAATAATCAACAATACATGGACTGAGTAAAGTACCGTGTCTTTGCCAAAATGTACTAGTTAAATTATTAGATTGAAACCCATTGATATGATGTATACAGAGGTTAAAATGGTTTAGTCGTTGGAGCAAATGGGGTAAACAAAACCGAAGAATGCAAAGGCATTTCTGGGGGGCTGGGTGGGTGGGGGTGGGGGTGGGGGGGGCTGAGGTATTGGTTATTCCACAGAATAATTTTACAGCTCGGATAATTTCGTTCACTGAACTCACGCCGGGCGGTGTCGCATTCGTACAAAAAAAAAAAGTCACTTCAACTCGCTGGCGAGCCAAGAGTTGAATTGTTCGCGCATTAGGGTAGCCACACAAAGGTTAAGGCCACCGAACTCGGTCACCGAGCCACTAGGCGCTTTAGGTGAGAAGAATTGCACTATATAATTTCAACAACTGCACATAGAGCCCACCTAGATTCGGTCCATTTATATAGTTCAATTCTTCTCACCTAAAGCGCCTAGTGGCTCGGTGACCGAATTCGGTGGCCTTTGTGTGGCTACCCTTAGACTACCCCCCCCCCCCCACCCAAAAAAAAAGATCTACCACCCTTTTTTTATATGCATACACACATACATACACATATACACACATACCTACACACATACATAAACACATATACAATTACACATACCTACACACATACACACACACACACATACACAGGATGCATGGAGGCAATGGTAGAGCATGATACGAATAGAGGGAGATATAGCTCATGAAAGCAGTACAGGGTGAAGAAGGACAATTATTCTCATTTCACGAACATAAAAGAGGTGGGGAAACAGAGGATACTTAGCCCCATCCCCTACACATAAAGGTAGTGGGGGAATAGACAATATTTAGTCCTGTCCCCTACACATAAAGGTAGTGGGGGAATAGACAATATTTAGTCCCATCCCCTACACATAAAGGGAGTGGGGGAATAGACAATATTTAGTCCTGTCCCCTACACATAAAGGGAGTGGGGGAATAGACAATACTTAGTCCTGTCCCCTACACATAAAGGGAGTGGGGGAATAGACAATATTTAGTCCTGTCCCCTACACATAAAGGGAGTGGGGGAATAGACAATACTTAGTCCTGTCCCCTACACATAAAGGGAGTGGGGGAATAGACAATATTTAGTCCTGTCCCCTACACATAAAGGGATTGGGGGAATAGACAATATTTAGTCCTGTCCCCTACACATAAAGGGAGTGGGGGAATAGACAATATTTAGTCCTGTCCCCTACACATAAAGGGAGTGGGGGAATAGACAATATTTAGTCCTGTCCCCTACACATAAAGGGAATGGGGGAATAGACAATATTTAGTCCTGTGCCATACACATAAAGGGAGTGGGGGAATAGACAATATTTTAGCCCCATCCCCTACACATAAAGGGAGTGGGGGAATAGACAATATTTAGTTATGTCCCCTACACATAAAGGGATTGGGGGAATAGACAATATTTAGTCCTGTCCCCTACACATAAAGGTACTGGGGGAATAGACAATATTTAGTCCTGTCCCCTACACATAAAGGGAGTGGGGGAATAGACAATATTTTAGCCCCATCCCCTACACATAAAGGGACTGGGGGAATAGACAATATTTAGTCCTGTCCCCTACACATAAAGGGAGTGGGGGAATAGACAATATTTAGTCCTGTCCCCTACACATAAAGGGAGTGGGGGAATAGACAATATTTAGTCCTGTCCCCTACACATAAAGGGAGTGGGGGAATAGACAATATTTAGTTCTGTCCCCTACACATAAAGGGAGTGGGGGAATAGAGAATATTTAGTCCTGTCCCCTACACATAAAGGGAGTGGGGGAATAGACAATATTTAGTCCTGTCCCCTACACATAAAGGGACTGGGGGAATAGACAATATTTAGTCCTGTCCCCTACACATAAAGGTAGTGGGGGAATATACAATATTTAGTTCTGTCCCCTACACATAAAGGGAGTGGGGGAATAGACAATATTTTAGCCCCATCCCCTACACATAAATGGAGTGGTGGAATAGACAATATTTAGTCCTGTCCCCTACACATAAAGGGAGTGGGGGAATAGAGAATAATAGTCCTGTCCCCTACACATAAAGGGAGTGGGGGAATAGAGAATAATAGTCCTGTCCCCTACACATAAAGGGAGTGGGGGAATAGAGAATAATAGTCCTGTCCCCTATACATAAAGGGAGTGGGGGAATAGAGAATAATAGTCCTGTCCCCTACACATAAAGGGAGTGGGGGAATAGAGAATAATAGTCCTGTCCCCTACACATAAAGGGAGTGGGGGAATAGAGAATAATAGTCCTGTCCCCTATACAAAAAGAGGGTAGGGAAATGGAGAATACTTTGCCCCATCCCCTATACATAAAGGGGTGGGGGAAAAGAGGATAACTGGCCCCATCCCATAAACATAAAGGGGATGGGGGGAATAGAGCCCCATCTCCAAAACAAAAAATAAGTGTGATTGCAGAGTGACATAGAGCATGATAATTATACAGAGAGGCAATGGCAGAGGGTGACAAGGAAAGAGTTACACATAGATACAGTGCGGTAATGAAGCAGGACGAGAGATGTGAAAAAACAGTTAAGCAGTCTGTGTCTTAGGGTAAAAACTAGGATCTGGGGAAATAGGGATATCGAAAATGATAAGGACGAAGGATGACAACCATCACCACAGAAACAAAGGCCTGCAGAGTAGGGACTCATACGTACATGGGTATAGCTAAGTTGATAGTGGACTTGCATTTTTGCAGATTTCGGGTGGTAATTTTGGAGGCAAGTCAGAAATTTGGGCATGACACTCTAAGGTGAACATTTCTTGATAACGTTAGGATACACTAAAACTTGACCCTGACGTGAGCAAAATAGTTTGGTTCTCTGTAGTGACCCACTGTCTGGTGGCGGTAGACCCTTGTTTGTAGTTGTGGTCATGTATGTTGTTGTGTGTGACTCCGTTGTTGCTGTCCTGTCCCGACATCTGCATGTTGCACAGGGTGAGAGGCCGCGACTGGACAAAGTGTGGGGAGCTATTAAGGAAGATTACCGGTCGCCGGCGGTTCTCAGAGTTTGCGTCTCTCGGTAGAGCCCAGACCCAGATCTTTAAGGAGAACCAAACTGTTCTCTTATCTCCTGGCCACTTGGCCATCTAGGTGCCCTGGCTCCTTGTCCAGTAAGATGGAAAACCCTAATTAGCTGCTACAAGATAATTATTAAAAATTTTTTGTTGGCGAGTGATTCAAATATTTTTAAAACATTTCTCTTAAAGGCAGATTAAAATTTTGAGAAAATTTGTTAGACTAGTTCGAGGAGGGTCAAGTTACAAAATGTTCATGCAGAAATAAAACAAATTTTGAAATGAAATGGCTGGATAAAATAATGTTCAACAGGGTTTCATGATGAAATGAGAAGACAGGAATGGTACCTCAAGTTTTGCTACACATGTTAATCAAATCAAAGGTATTAGTCAGGGAGGCTGACAGAGATCATAATTCCCGTGCTCATACAGTACCAGATACGATTTGGCCTCGCTAAAGTTAAAGGAAAAACTCCTCCATCCGCCTCTTTAGTCACTCTGTCTTTCTATCACTCCATCCTCCTCTTTAGTCACTCTGTCTTTCTTCTCTCCATCTTCCTCTTTAATCACTCTGTCTTTCTATCACTCCATACTCCTCTTTAGTCACTCTGTCTTTCTATCTTGCTATTTTCCTGTTTAATCATTATGTCTTTAAAATTCGCCATCTTCCTTTTTAGTCACTCTATCTTTCTGTCTCTCCATTTTCCTTTTAATCACTCTGCCTTTCTATCTATCCGTCATCCTTTTTAATCACTCTGTCTTTCTATCTATCAGTCATTATTTTTAATCACTCTTTCTTTCTATCTCTCCGTCATCAATTTAATCACTCTGTCTTTATATCTCTAAATTTTCCTCATTATGTCTTTCCATCTCGCAATACTCGTTTTTTAATCACTCTTTCTTTCTATCTCTCTGTGTTCCTTTTCAGTGACTCTGTTTTTCTATCTCTCTGTCATCCTTTTTAGACACTCTGCCTATCTATCTCTCTGTCATCCTTTTTGGTCACTCTGTCTTTCCTATCTCTCTATCATCTTTTTTAGTCACTCGGTCTTTCTAGCTCTCTGTCATCTTTTGTAGTCACTCTGTTTTTCTATCTCTTATGTATTATTTTTAGTTAATCTGTCTTTCTATCTCTCTGTCATCCTTTTTGGTCACTCTATCTTTCTATCTCTCTGTCATCCTTTTTGGTCACTCTGTCTTTCTATCTCTAGATTATCTTTTATAGTCGCCCTGTCTTTCTATCTTTCTCTCATCCTTTTAGACACTCTGTCTTTTTATCTCTCTGTCATCCATTTTAGTCACTCTGTATTTCTATTTATAAGTCATCTTTTTTAGTCACTGTCTATCTATCTCTCATTCACCATTTTTAGTTAATCTGTCTTTCTATCTCTCTGTCATCCTTTGTAGTCAATCTGTCTTTCTATCTCTCTGTCATCAAATTTAGTTATTATGTCTTACTATCTATTTGTCATCATTTTTAGTCACTCTGTCTTTCTATCTCCAGGTCATCCTTTTCACTCACTCTGTCTTTCTGTCTGTAGATCATCATATTTAGCGACTCTGTCTTTTTATCTCTCTGTGATTATTTTAGTCACTCTGTCTTTCTATCTTTCTGTCATCCTTTTTATCAGTGTATCTTTTATCTCTATGACATCCTTTTTAGACACACTGTCTTTCTATCTGTGTGTCATCCTTTTTGGTCATTCCGTCTTTCTATCTCTAGATCATTTTTTTTTTAGACACTGTGTCTTTCTATCTTTCTGTCATCCTTTTAGTCACTCTGTCTTTCTATCTCTAGGTCATCATTTTTAGTGATTCTGTCCTTCTATCTTTAGTTCATCCCTTTTAGACAATTTGCCTTCCATCTCTCTGTCATCCCTTTTACTCACTCTGTCGTACTATCTCTATGTCATTCATTTTCTAACTAACTGTCATCGTTTTTATTCACTCTGTCATTCTATCTATAGGTCATCCTTTTCACTCACTCTGTCTTTCTATCTGTAAATCATCATTTTTAATAACTGTCTTTCTATCTCTCTGTTATCGTTTTACTCACTCTGTCTTTCTATCTCTAGATTATCTTTTTTAGTCACTTTGTCTTTCTATCTCTCTGTCGTCCTTTTTGGTCTCTCTGTCATTCTATCTCTCTGTCATCGTTTTTAGTGGCTCTCTCTTTCGATCTTTATGTCATCCTTTATAAAGTCATTTTGTCTTTCTATCTCTCTTTCAAACTTTTAAGTCACTGTTTCTTTCTATCTCTCTGTCATCCTTTTTAGTTACTCTGTCTTTGTATATACAGGTCCTCCTTTTTAATCACATTGTTTTTCTATCTCTCTTTCATCCTTTTTAGTCACTCTGTCTTTCTGTCTTTCTATCATCCTTTTTAGTCAAACTGTCTTTCTATCTTTTATTTGGTCCTTTTTAGTCACTCTGTCTTTCTATCTTTAGTTTATCCTTTTTAGTCACTCTGTCCTTCTATCTTTAGTTTATCCTTTTTGGTCACTCTGTCTTTCTAGCTCTAGGTCATCAGTTTTAGTAACTCAATCTTTCTATCTCTAGATCATCTTTTTTAGTAACTCTGTCTTTCTATTTCTCTATCATCGTTTTTAGTCACTCTGTCTTTCTATCTCTAGATCATTATTTTTGGTCATTCTGTCTTTCTAGCTCTAGTTCATAAGTTTTGGTAACTCAGTCTTTCTATCTGTAGATCATCCTTTTTAGTAACTCTATCTTTGTATCCCTAGATCATCATTTTTGGTCACTCTGTCTTTCTATCTCTTTGTCATCGTTTTCAGTCACTCTGTCTTTCTATCTCTCTGTCATCGTTTTTATTCACTCTGTCTTTCTATCTCTCTCTCATCGTTTTTAGTCACTCTGTCTTTCTATCTCTAGATCATCATTTTTGGTCACTCTGTCTTTCTATCTCTAGGTCATCCTTTTTAGTCACTCAGTCTTTCTATCTCTTTGTCATCGTTTTCAGATCGTCATTTTTGGTCACTCTGTCTTTTTATCTCTATGTCATACTTTTTAGTCACTCTGTCTTTCTATCTCTCTGTCATCATTTTTAGTGACTCCGTCTTTCTATCTCTCTGTCATCGTTTTAGTCACTCTATCGTTATATCTCTACATCATCATTTCTGGTCACACTGTCTTTCTATCTCTAGGTTATCCTTTTTAGTCAGTCTGTCTTACTATCTCTTTGTCATCGTTTTCAGTCACTCTGTCTTTCTATCTCTCTTTCATCGTTTTTAGTCACTCTGTCTTTCTATCTCTAGATCATCATTTTTTGGTTATTCTGACATTTTTTCTCTAGGTCATCCTTTTTAGTCACTCAGTCTTTCTATGTCTTTGTCATCGTTTTCAGTCACTCTGTCTTTCTATCTCTACGTCATCGTTTTTAGTCACTCCGTCTTTCTATCTCTAGGTCATCCTTTTTAGTCACTCAGTTTTTCTATCTCTTCGCCATCGTTTTCAGTCACTCTGTCTTTCTATCTCTCTGTCAACGTTTTTAGACACTATGTCTTTCTATCTCTCTGTTATCATTTTTGGTCATTCTGTTATTCTATCTCTAGGTAATCCTTTTTAGTCACTCAGTCTTTCTAACTAGTTGTCATCATTTTCAGTCACTTTGTCTTTCTATATCTCTGTCATCGTTTTTAGTCACTCTGTCTTTCTATCTCTATATCATCATTTTTGATCATACTGTCTTTCTTTCTCTAGGTTATCAATTTCAGTCACTCTGTCTTTCTATCTCTCTGTCACCGTTTTTAGTCAATATGTTTTTCTATCTCTAGATCATCATTTTTGGTCAGTCTGTTTTTCTATCTCTAGATCATCATTTTTAGTCACTCAGTCTTTCTATCTCTTTGTCATCGTTTTCAGTCACTCTGTCTTTCTATCTCTCTGTCATCATTTTTGGTCAATCAGTCTTTCTATCTCTCTGTCATCGTTTTCAGTCATTCTGTCTGTCTGTCTCTAGATCAAAATTTTTTGGTCACTCTGTCTTTCTATCTCTAGATCAAAATTTTTGGTTACTCTGTCTTTCTAGCTCCAGGTCATGAGTTTTAGTAACTCTGTCTTTCTATTTCTCTATCATCGCTTTTAGTCACTCAGTCTTTCTATCTCTTTGTCATCGTTTTCAGACACTCTGTCTTTCTATATTTAGATCATCATTTTTTGTCACTCTGTCTTTCTATCACTACATCATCCTTTTTAGTAACTCTGTCTTTCTATTTCTCTTTCATCGTTTTCAGTCACTCTGTCTTTCTATCTCTCGGTCATCGTTTTTAGTCACTCTGTTTTTATATCTCTAGATCATCATTTTTGGTCACTCTGTTTTTCAATCTCTAGGTCATACTTTTTAATAATTCAGATTTTCTATCTCTCTGTCATGGTTTTTAGTCACTCTGTCTTTCTATCTCTAGATCATAATTTTGGTCACTCTGTTTTTCTATCTCTAGGTCATCCTTTTTAGTCACTCAGTCTTTTTATCTCTTTGTCGTCGTTCTCAGCCACTTTGTCTTTCTATCTCTGGATCGTCATTTTTGGTCACTCTGTCTTTCTAGCTCTAGGTCATCAGTTTTAGTAACTCAGTCTTTCTATCTCTAGATCATCTTTTTTAGTAACTCTGTCTTTCTATTTCTCTATCATCGTTTTTAGTCACTCTGTCTTTCTATCTCTAGATCATTATTTTTGGTCATTCTGTCTTTCTAGCTCTAGTTCATAAGTTTTGGTAACTCAGTCTTTCTATCTGTAGATCATCCTTTTTAGTAACTCTATCTTTCTATCCCTAGATCATCATTTTTGGTCACTCTGTCTTTCTATCTCTTTGTCATCGTTTTCAGTCACTCTGTCTTTCTATCTCTCTGTCATCGTTTTTATTCACTCTGTCTTTCTATCTCTCTCTCATCGTTTTTAGTCACTCTGTCTTTCTATCTCTAGATCATCATTTTTGGTCACTCTGTCTTTCTATCTCTAGGTCATCCTTTTTAGTCACTCAGTCTTTCTATCTCTTTGTCATCGTTTTCAGATCGTCATTTTTGGTCACTCTGTCTTTTTATCTCTATGTCATACTTTTTAGTCACTCTGTCTTTCTATCTCTCTGTCATCATTTTTAGTGACTCCGTCTTTCTATCTCTCTGTCATCGTTTTAGTCACTCTATCGTTATATCTCTACATCATCATTTTTGGTCACACTGTCTTTCTATCTCTAGGTTATCCTTTTTAGTCAGTCTGTCTTACTATCTCTTTGTCATCGTTTTCAGTCACTCTGTCTTTCTATCTCTCTTTCATCGTTTTTAGTCACTCTGTCTTTCTATCTCTAGATCATCATTTTTTGGTTATTCTGACATTTTTTCTCTAGGTCATCCTTTTTAGTCACTCAGTCTTTCTATGTCTTTGTCATCGTTTTCAGTCACTCTGTCTTTCTATCTCTACGTCATCGTTTTTAGTCACTCCGTCTTTCTATCTCTAGGTCATCCTTTTTAGTCACTCAGTTTTTCTATCTCTTCGTCATCGTTTTCAGTCACTCTGTCTTTCTATCTCTCTGTCAACGTTTTTAGACACTATGTCTTTCTATCTCTCTGTTATCATTTTTGGTCATTCTGTTATTCTATCTCTAGGTAATCCTTTTTAGTCACTCAGTCTTTCTAACTAGTTGTCATCATTTTCAGTCACTTTGTCTTTCTATATCTCTGTCATCGTTTTTAGTCACTCTGTCTTTCTATCTCTATATCATCATTTTTGATCATACTGTCTTTCTTTCTCTAGGTTATCAATTTCAGTCACTCTGTCTTTCTATCTCTCTGTCACCGTTTTTAGTCAATATGTTTTTCTATCTCTAGATCATCATTTTTGGTCAGTCTGTTTTTCTATCTCTAGATCATCATTTTTAGTCACTCAGTCTTTCTATCTCTTTGTCATCGTTTTCAGTCACTCTGTCTTTCTATCTCTCTGTCATCATTTTTGGTCAATCAGTCTTTCTATCTCTCTGTCATCGTTTTCAGTCATTCTGTCTTTCTGTCTCTAGATCAAAATTTTTGGTCACCCTGTCTTTCTATCTCTAGATCAAAATTTTTGGTTACTCTGTCTTTCTAGCTCCAGGTCATGAGTTTTAGTAACTCTGTCTTTCTATTTCTCTATCATCGCTTTTAGTCACTCAGTCTTTCTATCTCTTTGTCATCGTTTTCAGACACTCTGTCTTTCTATATTTAGATCATCATTTTTGGTCACTCTGTCTTTCTATCACTACATCATCCTTTTTAGTAACTCTGTCTTTCTATTTCTCTTTCATCGTTTTCAGTCACTCTGTCTTTCTATCTCTCGGTCATCGTTTTTAGTCACTCTGTTTTTATATCTCTAGATCATCATTTTTGGTCACTCTGTTTTTCTATCTCTAGGTCATACTTTTTAATAATTCAGATTTTCTATCTCTCTGTCATGGTTTTTAGTCACTCTGTCTTTCTATCTCTAGATCATAATTTTGGTCACTCTGTTTTTCTATCTCTAGGTCATCCTTTTTAGTCACTCAGTCTTTTTATCTCTTTGTCGTCGTTCTCAGCCACTTTGTCTTTCTATCTCTGGATCATCATTTTTGGTCACTCTGTCTTTCTAGCTCTAGGTCATCAGTTTTAGTAACTCAGTCTTTCTATCTTTAGATCATCTTTTTTAGTAACTCTGTCTTTCTATTTCTCTATCATCGTTTTTAGTCACTCTGTCTTTCTATCTCTAGATCATTATTTTTGGTCATTCTGTCTTTCTAGCTCTAGTTCATAAGTTTTGGTAACTCAGTCTTTCTATCTGTAGATCATCCTTTTTAGTAACTCTATCTTTCTATCCCTAGATCATCATTTTTGGTCACTCTGTCTTTCTATCTCTTTGTCATCGTTTTCAGTCACTCTGTCTTTCTATCTCTCTGTCATCGTTTTTATTCACTCTGTCTTTCTATCTCTCTCTCATCGTTTTTAGTCACTCTGTCTTTCTATCTCTAGATCATCATTTTTGGTCACTCTGTCTTTCTATCTCTAGGTCATCCTTTTTAGTCACTCAGTCTTTCTATCTCTTTGTCATCGTTTTCAGATCGTCATTTTTGGTCACTCTGTCTTTTTATCTCTATGTCATACTTTTTAGTCACTCTGTCTTTCTATCTCTCTGTCATCATTTTTAGTGACTCCGTCTTTCTATCTCTCTGTCATCGTTTTAGTCACTCTATCGTTATATCTCTACATCATCATTTTTGGTCACACTGTCTTTCTATCTCTAGGTTATCCTTTTTAGTCAGTCTGTCTTACTATCTCTTTGTCATCGTTTTCAGTCACTCTGTCTTTCTATCTCTCTTTCATCGTTTTTAGTCACTCTGTCTTTCTATCTCTAGATCATCATTTTTTGGTTATTCTGACATTTTTTCTCTAGGTCATCCTTTTTAGTCACTCAGTCTTTCTATGTCTTTGTCATCGTTTTCAGTCACTCTGTCTTTCTATCTCTACGTCATCGTTTTTAGTCACTCCGTCTTTCTATCTCTAGGTCATCCTTTTTAGTCACTCAGTTTTTCTATCTCTTCGTCATCGTTTTCAGTCACTCTGTCTTTCTATCTCTCTGTCAACGTTTTTAGACACTATGTCTTTCTATCTCTCTGTTATCATTTTTCGTCATTCTGTTATTCTATCTCTAGGTAATCCTTTTTAGTCACTCAGTCTTTCTAACTAGTTGTCATCATTTTCAGTCACTTTGTCTTTCTATATCTCTGTCATCGTTTTTAGTCACTCTGTCTTTCTATCTCTATATCATCATTTTTGATCATACTGTCTTTCTTTCTCTAGGTTATCAATTTCAGTCACTCTGTCTTTCTATCTCTCTGTCACCGTTTTTAGTCAATATGTTTTTCTATCTCTAGATCATCATTTTTGGTCAGTCTGTTTTTCTATCTCTAGATCATCATTTTTAGTCACTCAGTCTTTCTATCTCTTTGTCATCGTTTTCAGTCACTCTGTCTTTCTATCTCTCTGTCATCATTTTTGGTCAATCAGTCTTTCTATCTCTCTGTCATCGTTTTCAGTCATTCTGTCTTTCTGTCTCTAGATCAAAATTTTTGGTCACTCTGTCTTTCTATCTCTAGATCAAAATTTTTGGTTACTCTGTCTTTCTAGCTCCAGGTCATGAGTTTTAGTAACTCTGTCTTTCTATTTCTCTATCATCGCTTTTAGTCACTCAGTCTTTCTATCTCTTTGTCATCGTTTTCAGACACTCTGTCTTTCTATATTTAGATCATCATTTTTGGTCACTCTGTCTTTCTATCACTACATCATCCTTTTTAGTAACTCTGTCTTTCTATTTCTCTTTCATCGTTTTCAGTCACTCTGTCTTTCTATCTCTCGGTCATCGTTTTTAGTCACTCTGTTTTTATATCTCTAGATCATCATTTTTGGTCACTCTATTTTTCTATCTCTAGGTCATACTTTTTAATAATTCAGATTTTCTATCTCTCTGTCATGGTTTTTAGTCACTCTGTCTTTCTATCTCTAGATCATAATTTTGGTCACTCTGTTTTTCTATCTCTAGGTCATCCTTTTTAGTCACTCAGTCTTTTTATCTCTTTGTCGTCGTTCTCAGCCACTTTGTCTTTCTATCTCTGGATCATCATTTTTGGTCACTCTGTCTTTCTAGCTCTAGGTCATCAGTTTTAGTAACTCAGTCTTTCTATCTCTAGATCATCTTTTTTAGTAACTCTGTCTTTCTATTTCTCTATCATCGTTTTTAGTCACTCTGTCTTTCTATCTCTAGATCATTATTTTTGGTCATTCTGTCTTTCTAGCTCTAGTTCATAAGTTTTGGTAACTCAGTCTTTCTATTTTTAGATCATCCTTTTTAGTAACTCTATCTTTCTATCCCTAGATCATCATTTTTGGTCACTCTGTCTTTCTATCTCTTTGTCATCGTTTTCAGTCACTCTGTCTTTCTATCTCTCTGTCATCGTTTTTATTCACTCTGTCTTTCTATCTCTCTCTCATCGTTTTTAGTCACTCTGTCTTTCTATCTCTAGATCATCATTTTTGGTCACTCTGTCTTTCTACCTCTAGGTCATCCTTTTTAGTCACTCAGTCTTTCTATCTCTTTGTCATCGTTTTCAGATCGTCATTTTTGGTCACTCTGTCTTTTTATCTCTATGTCATACTTTTTAGTCACTCTGTCTTTCTATCTCTCTGTCATCATTTTTAGTGACTCCGTCTTTCTATCTCTCTGTCATCGTTTTAGTCACTCTATCGTTATATCTCTACATCATCATTTTTGGTCACACTGTCTTTCTATCTCTAGGTTATCCTTTTTAGTCAGTCTGTCTTACTATCTCTTTGTCATCGTTTTCAGTCACACTGTCTTTCTGTCTCTCTTTCATCGTTTTTAGTCACTCTGTCTTTCTATCTCTAGATCATCATTTTTTGGTTATTCTGACATTTTTTCTCTAGGTCATCCTTTTTAGTCACTCAGTCTTTCTATGTCTTTGTCATCGTTTTCAGTCACTCTGTCTTTCTATTTCTACGTCATCGTTTTTAGTCACTCCGTCTTTCTATCTCTAGGTCATCCTTTTTAGTCACTCAGTCTTTCTATCTCTTCGTCATCGTTTTCAGTCACTATGTCTTTCCATCTCTCTGTCAACGTTTTTAGACACTATGTATTTCTATCTCTCTGTTATCATTTTTGGTCATTCTGTTATTCTATCTCTAGGTAATCCTTTTTAGTCACTCAGTCTTTCTAACTAGTTGTCATCATTTTCAGTCACTTTGTCTTTCTATATCTCTTTCATCGTTTTTAGTCACTCTGTCTTTCTATCTCTATATCATCATTTTTGGTCATACTGTCTTTCTTTCTCTAGGTTATCAATGTCAGTCACTCTGTCTTTCTATCTCTCTGTCACCGTTTTTAGTCAATATGTTTTTCTATCTCTAGATCATCATT
This sequence comes from Onchidella celtica, assembly GCA_963931925.1. Classification (NCBI taxonomy): domain Eukaryota; kingdom Metazoa; phylum Mollusca; class Gastropoda; order Systellommatophora; family Onchidiidae; genus Onchidella; species Onchidella celtica. The sequence goes on from OZ007575.1 coordinate 596,046, forward strand.
TTTGCTCAGTCTGTTTTTCTATCTCTAGATCATCATTTTTAGTCACTCAGTCTTTCTATCTCTTTGTCATCGTTTTCAGTCACTCTGTCTTTCTATCTCTCTGTCATCATTTTTGGTCAATCAGTCTTTCTATCTCTCTGTCATCGTTTTCAGTCATTCTGTCTTTCTGTCTCTAGATCAAAAATTTTGGTCACTCTGTCTTTCTATCTCTAGATCAAAATTTTTGGTCACTCTGTCTTTCTATCTCTAGATCAAAATTTTTGGTCACTCTGCCTTTCTATCTCTAGATCAAAATGTTTGGTCACTCTGTCTCTCTATCTCTAGATCAAAATTTTTGGTCACTCTGTCTTTCTATCTCTAGGTCATCCGTTTTAGTCACTCAGTCTTTCTATCTCTTTGTCATCGTTTTCTGTCACTCTGTCTTTCTATCTCTCTGTCATCGTTTTTAGTCACTCTGTCTTTCTATCTCTAGATCATCATTTTTGATCACTCTGTCTTTCTATCTCTAGGTCATCGTTTTTAGTCACTCCGTCTTTCTATCTCTAGATCATCATTTTTTGGTTATTCTGACTTTTTTTCTCTAGGTCATCCTTTTTAGACACTCAGTCTATCTATGTCTTTGTCATCGTTTTCAGTCACCCTGTCTTTCTATCTCTATGTCATCGTTTTTAGTCAATCCGTCTTTCTATCTCTAGGTCATCCTTTTTAGTCACTCAGTCTTTCTATCTCTTTGTCATCGTTTTCAGTCACTCTGTCTCTCTATCTCTCTGTCAACGTTTTTAGTCACTATGTCTTTCTATCTCTATATCATCATTTTTGATCATACTGTCTTTCTTTCTCTAGGTTATCATTTTTAGTCACTCAGTCTTTCTATCTCTTTGTCATCATTTTCAGTCACTCTGTCTTTCTATTTCTCTGTCATCGTTTTTAGTCACTATGTCTTTCTATCTCTAGATCATCATTTTTGATCATACTGTCTTTCTTTCTCTAGGTTATCATTTTCAGTCACTCTGTCTCTCTATCTCTCTGTCAACGTTTTTAGTCACTATGTCTTTCTATCTCTATATCATCATTTTTGATCATACTGTCTTTCTTTCTCTAGGTTATCATTTTCAGTCACTCTGTCTCTCTATCTCTCTGTCAACGTTTTTAGTCACTATGTCTTTCTATCTCTAGATCATCATTTTTTGGTTATTCTGACATTTTTTCTCTAGGTCATCCTTTTTAGTCACTCAGTCTTTCTATGTCTTTGTCATCGTTTTCAGTCACTCTGTCTTTCTATCTCTACGTCATCGTTTTTAGTCACTCCGTCTTTCTATCTCTAGGTCATCCTTTTTAGTCACTCAGTTTTTCTATCTCTTCGCCATCGTTTTCAGTCACTCTGTCTTTCTATCTCTCTGTCAACGTTTTTAGACACTATGTCTTTCTATCTCTCTGTTATCATTTTTGGTCATTCTGTTATTCTATCTCTAGGTAATCCTTTTTAGTCACTCAGTCTTTCTAACTAGTTGTCATCATTTTCAGTCACTTTGTCTTTCTATATCTCTGTCATCGTTTTTAGTCACTCTGTCTTTCTATCTCTATATCATCATTTTTGATCATACTGTCTTTCTTTCTCTAGGTTATCAATTTCAGTCACTCTGTCTTTCTATCTCTCTGTCACCGTTTTTAGTCAATATGTTTTTCTATCTCTAGATCATCATTTTTGGTCAGTCTGTTTTTCTATCTCTAGATCATCATTTTTAGTCACTCAGTCTTTCTATCTCTTTGTCATCGTTTTCAGTCACTCTGTCTTTCTATCTCTCTGTCATCATTTTTGGTCAATCAGTCTTTCTATCTCTCTGTCATCGTTTTCAGTCATTCTGTCTGTCTGTCTCTAGATCAAAATTTTTGGTCACTCTGTCTTTCTATCTCTAGATCAAAATTTTTGGTTACTCTGTCTTTCTAGCTCCAGGTCATGAGTTTTAGTAACTCTGTCTTTCTATTTCTCTATCATCGCTTTTAGTCACTCAGTCTTTCTATCTCTTTGTCATCGTTTTCAGACACTCTGTCTTTCTATATTTAGATCATCATTTTTTGTCACTCTGTCTTTCTATCACTACATCATCCTTTTTAGTAACTCTGTCTTTCTATTTCTCTTTCATCGTTTTCAGTCACTCTGTCTTTCTATCTCTCGGTCATCGTTTTTAGTCACTCTGTTTTTATATCTCTAGATCATCATTTTTGGTCACTCTGTTTTTCAATCTCTAGGTCATACTTTTTAATAATTCAGATTTTCTATCTCTCTGTCATGGTTTTTAGTCACTCTGTCTTTCTATCTCTAGATCATAATTTTGGTCACTCTGTTTTTCTATCTCTAGGTCATCCTTTTTAGTCACTCAGTCTTTTTATCTCTTTGTCGTCGTTCTCAGCCACTTTGTCTTTCTATCTCTGGATCATCATTTTTGGTCACTCTGTCTTTCTAGCTCTAGGTCATCAGTTTTAGTAACTCAGTCTTTCTATCTCTAGATCATCTTTTTTAGTAACTCTGTCTTTCTATTTCTCTATCATCGTTTTTAGTCACTCTGTCTTTCTATCTCTAGATCATTATTTTTGGTCATTCTGTCTTTCTAGCTCTAGTTCATAAGTTTTGGTAACTCAGTCTTTCTATCTGTAGATCATCCTTTTTAGTAACTCTATCTTTCTATCCCTAGATCATCATTTTTGGTCACTCTGTCTTTCTATCTCTTTGTCATCGTTTTCAGTCACTCTGTCTTTCTATCTCTCTGTCATCGTTTTTATTCACTCTGTCTTTCTATCTCTCTCTCATCGTTTTTAGTCACTCTGTCTTTCTATCTCTAGATCATCATTTTTGGTCACTCTGTCTTTCTATCTCTAGGTCATCCTTTTTAGTCACTCAGTCTTTCTATCTCTTTGTCATCGTTTTCAGATCGTCATTTTTGGTCACTCTGTCTTTTTATCTCTATGTCATACTTTTTAGTCACTCTGTCTTTCTATCTCTCTGTCATCATTTTTAGTGACTCCGTCTTTCTATCTCTCTGTCATCGTTTTAGTCACTCTATCGTTATATCTCTACATCATCATTTTTGGTCACACTGTCTTTCTATCTCTAGGTTGTCCTTTTTAGTCAGTCTGTCTTACTATCTCTTTGTCATCGTTTTCAGTCACTCTGTCTTTCTATCTCTCTTTCATCGTTTTTAGTCACTCTGTCTTTCTATCTCTAGATCATCATTTTTTGGTTATTCTGACATTTTTTCTCTAGGTCATCCTTTTTAGTCACTCAGTCTTTCTATGTCTTTGTCATCGTTTTCACTCACTCTGTCTTTCTATCTCTACGTCATCGTTTTTAGTCACTCCGTCTTTCTATCTCTAGGTCATCCTTTTTAGTCACTCAGTTTTTCTATCTCTTCGTCATCGTTTTCAGTCACTCTGTCTTTCTATCTCTCTGTCAACGTTTTTAGACACTATGTCTTTCTATCTCTCTGTTATCATTTTTGGTCATTCTGTTATTCTATCTCTAGGTAATCCTTTTTAGTCACTCAGTCTTTCTAACTAGTTGTCATCATTTTCAGTCACTTTGTCTTTCTATATCTCTGTCATCGTTTTTAGTCACTCTGTCTTTCTATCTCTATATCATCATTTTTGATCATACTGTCTTTCTTTCTCTAGGTTATCAATTTCAGTCACTCTGTCTTTCTATCTCTCTGTCACCGTTTTTAGTCAATATGTTTTTCTATCTCTAGATCATCATTTTTGGTCAGTCTGTTTTTCTATCTCTAGATCATCATTTTTAGTCACTCAGTCTTTCTATCTCTTTGTCATCGTTTTCAGTCACTCTGTCTTTCTATCTCTCTGTCATCATTTTTGGTCAATCAGTCTTTCTATCTCTCTGTCATCGTTTTCAGTCATTCTGTCTTTCTGTCTCTAGATCAAAATTTTTGGTCACCCTGTCTTTCTATCTCTAGATCAAAATTTTTGGTTACTCTGTCTTTCTAGCTCCAGGTCATGAGTTTTAGTAACTCTGTCTTTCTATTTCTCTATCATCGCTTTTAGTCACTCAGTCTTTCTATCTCTTTGTCATCGTTTTCAGACACTCTGTCTTTCTATATTTAGATCATCATTTTTGGTCACTCTGTCTTTCTATCACTACATCATCCTTTTTAGTAACTCTGTCTTTCTATTTCTCTTTCATCGTTTTCAGTCACTCTGTCTTTCTATCTCTCGGTCATCGTTTTTAGTCACTCTGTTTTTATATCTCTAGATCATCATTTTTGGTCACTCTGTTTTTCTATCTCTAGGTCATACTTTTTAATAATTCAGATTTTCTATCTCTCTGTCATGGTTTTTAGTCACTCTGTCTTTCTATCTCTAGATCATAATTTTGGTCACTCTGTTTTTCTATCTCTAGGTCATCCTTTTTAGTCACTCAGTCTTTTTATCTCTTTGTCGTCGTTCTCAGCCACTTTGTCTTTCTATCTCTGGATCATCATTTTTGGTCACTCTGTCTTTCTAGCTCTAGGTCATCAGTTTTAGTAACTCAGTCTTTCTATCTCTAGATCATCTTTTTTAGTAACTCTGTCTTTCTATTTCTCTATCATCGTTTTTAGTCACTCTGTCTTTCTATCTCTAGATCATTATTTTTGGTCATTCTGTCTTTCTAGCTCTAGTTCATAAGTTTTGGTAACTCAGTCTTTCTATCTGTAGATCATCCTTTTTAGTAACTCTATCTTTCTATCCCTAGATCATCATTTTTGGTCACTCTGTCTTTCTATCTCTTTGTCATCGTTTTCAGTCACTCTGTCTTTCTATCTCTCTGTCATCGTTTTTATTCACTCTGTCTTTCTATCTCTCTCTCATCGTTTTTAGTCACTCTGTCTTTCTATCTCTAGATCATCATTTTTGGTCACTCTGTCTTTCTATCTCTAGGTCATCCTTTTTAGTCACTCAGTCTTTCTATCTCTTTGTCATCGTTTTCAGATCGTCATTTTTGGTCACTCTGTCTTTTTATCTCTATGTCATACTTTTTAGTCACTCTGTCTTTCTATCTCTCTGTCATCATTTTTAGTGACTCCGTCTTTCTATCTCTCTGTCATCCATTTAGTCACTCTATCGTTATATCTCTACATCATCATTTTTGGTCACACTGTCTTTCTATCTCTAGGTTATCCTTTTTAGTCAGTCTGTCTTACTATCTCTTTGTCATCGTTTTCAGTCACTTTGTCTTTCTATCTCTCTTTCATCGTTTTTAGTCACTCTGTCTTTCTATCTCTAGATCATCATTTTTTGGTTATTCTGACATTTTTTCTCTAGGTCATCCTTTTTAGTCACTCAGTCTTTCTATGTCTTTGTCATCGTTTTCAGTCACTCTGTCTTTCTATCTCTACGTCATCGTTTTTAGTCACTCCGTCTTTCTATCTCTAGGTCATCCTTTTTAGTCACTCAGTTTTTCTATCTCTTCGTCATCGTTTTCAGTCACTCTGTCTTTCTATCTCTCTGTCAACGTTTTTAGACACTATGTCTTTCTATCTCTCTGTTATCATTTTTGGTCATTCTGTTATTCTATCTCTAGGTAATCCTTTTTAGTCACTCAGTCTTTCTAACTAGTTGTCATCATTTTCAGTCACTTTGTCTTTCTATATCTCTGTCATCGTTTTTAGTCACTCTGTCTTTCTATCTCTATATCATCATTTTTGATCATACTGTCTTTCTTTCTCTAGGTTATCAATTTCAGTCACTCTGTCTTTCTATCTCTCTGTCACCGTTTTTAGTCAATATGTTTTTCTATCTCTAGATCATCATTTTTGGTCAGTCTGTTTTTCTATCTCTAGATCATCATTTTTAGTCACTCAGTCTTTCTATCTCTTTGTCATCGTTTTCAGTCACTCTGTCTTTCTATCTCTCTGTCATCATTTTTGGTCAATCAGTCTTTCTATCTCTCTGTCATCGTTTTCAGTCATTCTGTCTTTCTGTCTCTAGATCAAAATTTTTGGTCACCCTGTCTTTCTATCTCTAGATCAAAATTTTTGGTTACTCTGTCTTTCTAGCTCCAGGTCATGAGTTTTAGTAACTCTGTCTTTCTATTTCTCTATCATCGCTTTTAGTCACTCAGTCTTTCTATCTCTTTGTCATCGTTTTCAGACACTCTGTCTTTCTATATTTAGATCATCATTTTTGGTCACTCTGTCTTTCTATCACTACATCATCCTTTTTAGTAACTCTGTCTTTCTATTTCTCTTTCATCGTTTTCAGTCACTCTGTCTTTCTATCTCTCGGTCATCGTTTTTAGTCACTCTGTTTTTATATCTCTAGATCATCATTTTTGGTCACTCTGTTTTTCTATCTCTAGGTCATACTTTTTAATAATTCAGATTTTCTATCTCTCTGTCATGGTTTTTAGTCACTCTGTCTTTCTATCTCTAGATCATAATTTTGGTCACTCTGTTTTTCTATCTCTAGGTCATCCTTTTTAGTCACTCAGTCTTTTTATCTCTTTGTCGTCGTTCTCAGCCACTTTGTCTTTCTATCTCTGGATCATCATTTTTGGTCACTCTGTCTTTCTAGCTCTAGGTCATCAGTTTTAGTAACTCAGTCTTTCTATCTCTAGATCATCTTTTTTAGTAACTCTGTCTTTCTATTTCTCTATCATCGTTTTTAGTCACTCTGTCTTTCTATCTCTAGATCATTATTTTTGGTCATTCTGTCTTTCTAGCTCTAGTTCATAAGTTTTGGTAACTCAGTCTTTCTATCTGTAGATCATCCTTTTTAGTAACTCTATCTTTCTATCCCTAGATCATCATTTTTGGTCACTCTGTCTTTCTATCTCTTTGTCATCGTTTTCAGTCACTCTGTCTTTCTATCTCTCTGTCATCGTTTTTATTCACTCTGTCTTTCTATCTCTCTCTCATCGTTTTTAGTCACTCTGTCTTTCTATCTCTAGATCATCATTTTTGGTCACTCTGTCTTTCTACCTCTAGGTCATCCTTTTTAGTCACTCAGTCTTTCTATCTCTTTGTCATCGTTTTCAGATCGTCATTTTTGGTCACTCTGTCTTTTTATCTCTATGTCATACTTTTTAGTCACTCTGTCTTTCTATCTCTCTGTCATCATTTTTAGTGACTCCGTCTTTCTATCTCTCTGTCATCGTTTTAGTCACTCTATCGTTATATCTCTACATCATCATTTTTGGTCACACTGTCTTTCTATCTCTAGGTTATCCTTTTTAGTCAGTCTGTCTTACTATCTCTTTGTCATCGTTTTCAGTCACACTGTCTTTCTGTCTCTCTTTCATCGTTTTTAGTCACTCTGTCTTTCTATCTCTAGATCATCATTTTTTGGTTATTCTGACATTTTTTCTCTAGGTCATCCTTTTTAGTCACTCAGTCTTTCTATGTCTTTGTCATCGTTTTCAGTCACTCTGTCTTTCTATTTCTACGTCATCGTTTTTAGTCACTCCGTCTTTCTATCTCTAGGTCATCCTTTTTAGTCACTCAGTCTTTCTATCTCTTCGTCATCGTTTTCAGTCACTATGTCTTTCCATCTCTCTGTCAACGTTTTTAGACACTATGTATTTCTATCTCTCTGTTATCATTTTTGGTCATTCTGTTATTCTATCTCTAGGTAATCCTTTTTAGTCACTCAGTCTTTCTAACTAGTTGTCATCATTTTCAGTCACTTTGTCTTTCTATATCTCTTTCATCGTTTTTAGTCACTCTGTCTTTCTATCTCTATATCATCATTTTTGGTCATACTGTCTTTCTTTCTCTAGGTTATCAATGTCAGTCACTCTGTCTTTCTATCTCTCTGTCACCGTTTTTAGTCAATATGTTTTTCTATCTCTAGATCATCATTTTTGCTCAGTCTGTTTTTCTATCTCTAGATCATCATTTTTAGTCACTCAGTCTTTCTATCTCTTTGTCATCGTTTTCAGTCACTCTGTCTTTCTATCTCTCTGTCATCATTTTTGGTCAATCAGTCTTTCTATCTCTCTGTCATCGTTTTCAGTCATTCTGTCTTTCTGTCTCTAGATCAAAAATTTTGGTCACTCTGTCTTTCTATCTCTAGATCAAAATTTTTGGTCACTCTGTCTTTCTATCTCTAGATCAAAATTTTTGGTCACTCTGCCTTTCTATCTCTAGATCAAAATGTTTGGTCACTCTGTCTCTCTATCTCTAGATCAAAATTTTTGGTCACTCTGTCTTTCTATCTCTAGGTCATCCGTTTTAGTCACTCAGTCTTTCTATCTCTTTGTCATCGTTTTCTGTCACTCTGTCTTTCTATCTCTCTGTCATCGTTTTTAGTCACTCTGTCTTTCTATCTCTAGATCATCATTTTTGATCACTCTGTCTTTCTATCTCTAGGTCATCGTTTTTAGTCACTCCGTCTTTCTATCTCTAGATCATCATTTTTTGGTTATTCTGACTTTTTTTCTCTAGGTCATCCTTTTTAGACACTCAGTCTATCTATGTCTTTGTCATCGTTTTCAGTCACCCTGTCTTTCTATCTCTATGTCATCGTTTTTAGTCAATCCGTCTTTCTATCTCTAGGTCATCCTTTTTAGTCACTCAGTCTTTCTATCTCTTTGTCATCGTTTTCAGTCACTCTGTCTCTCTATCTCTCTGTCAACGTTTTTAGTCACTATGTCTTTCTATCTCTATATCATCATTTTTGATCATACTGTCTTTCTTTCTCTAGGTTATCATTTTTAGTCACTCAGTCTTTCTATCTCTTTGTCATCATTTTCAGTCACTCTGTCTTTCTATTTCTCTGTCATCGTTTTTAGTCACTATGTCTTTCTATCTCTAGATCATCATTTTTGATCATACTGTCTTTCTTTCTCTAGGTTATCATTTTCAGTCACTCTGTCTCTCTATCTCTCTGTCAACGTTTTTAGTCACTATGTCTTTCTATCTCTATATCATCATTTTTGATCATACTGTCTTTCTTTCTCTAGGTTATCATTTTCAGTCACTCTGTCTCTCTATCTCTCTGTCAACGTTTTTAGTCACTATGTCTTTCTATCTCTAGATCATCATTTTTTGGTTATTCTGACATTTTTTCTCTAGGTCATCCTTTTTAGTCACTCAGTCTTTCTATGTCTTTGTCATCGTTTTCAGTCACTCTGTCTTTCTATCTCTACGTCATCGTTTTTAGTCACTCCGTCTTTCTATCTCTAGGTCATCCTTTTTAGTCACTCAGTTTTTCTATCTCTTCGCCATCGTTTTCAGTCACTCTGTCTTTCTATCTCTCTGTCAACGTTTTTAGACACTATGTCTTTCTATCTCTCTGTTATCATTTTTGGTCATTCTGTTATTCTATCTCTAGGTAATCCTTTTTAGTCACTCAGTCTTTCTAACTAGTTGTCATCATTTTCAGTCACTTTGTCTTTCTATATCTCTGTCATCGTTTTTAGTCACTCTGTCTTTCTATCTCTATATCATCATTTTTGATCATACTGTCTTTCTTTCTCTAGGTTATCAATTTCAGTCACTCTGTCTTTCTATCTCTCTGTCACCGTTTTTAGTCAATATGTTTTTCTATCTCTAGATCATCATTTTTGGTCAGTCTGTTTTTCTATCTCTAGATCATCATTTTTAGTCACTCAGTCTTTCTATCTCTTTGTCATCGTTTTCAGTCACTCTGTCTTTCTATCTCTCTGTCATCATTTTTGGTCAATCAGTCTTTCTATCTCTCTGTCATCGTTTTCAGTCATTCTGTCTGTCTGTCTCTAGATCAAAATTTTTGGTCACTCTGTCTTTCTATCTCTAGATCAAAATTTTTGGTTACTCTGTCTTTCTAGCTCCAGGTCATGAGTTTTAGTAACTCTGTCTTTCTATTTCTCTATCATCGCTTTTAGTCACTCAGTCTTTCTATCTCTTTGTCATCGTTTTCAGACACTCTGTCTTTCTATATTTAGATCATCATTTTTTGTCACTCTGTCTTTCTATCACTACATCATCCTTTTTAGTAACTCTGTCTTTCTATTTCTCTTTCATCGTTTTCAGTCACTCTGTCTTTCTATCTCTCGGTCATCGTTTTTAGTCACTCTGTTTTTATATCTCTAGATCATCATTTTTGGTCACTCTGTTTTTCAATCTCTAGGTCATACTTTTTAATAATTCAGATTTTCTATCTCTCTGTCATGGTTTTTAGTCACTCTGTCTTTCTATCTCTAGATCATAATTTTGGTCACTCTGTTTTTCTATCTCTAGGTCATCCTTTTTAGTCACTCAGTCTTTTTATCTCTTTGTCGTCGTTCTCAGCCACTTTGTCTTTCTATCTCTGGATCATCATTTTTGGTCACTCTGTCTTTCTAGCTCTAGGTCATCAGTTTTAGTAACTCAGTCTTTCTATCTCTAGATCATCTTTTTTAGTAACTCTGTCTTTCTATTTCTCTATCATCGTTTTTAGTCACTCTGTCTTTCTATCTCTAGATCATTATTTTTGGTCATTCTGTCTTTCTAGCTCTAGTTCATAAGTTTTGGTAACTCAGTCTTTCTATCTGTAGATCATCCTTTTTAGTAACTCTATCTTTCTATCCCTAGATCATCATTTTTGGTCACTCTGTCTTTCTATCTCTTTGTCATCGTTTTCAGTCACTCTGTCTTTCTATCTCTCTGTCATCGTTTTTATTCACTCTGTCTTTCTATCTCTCTCTCATCGTTTTTAGTCACTCTGTCTTTCTATCTCTAGATCATCATTTTTGGTCACTCTGTCTTTCTATCTCTAGGTCATCCTTTTTAGTCACTCAGTCTTTCTATCTCTTTGTCATCGTTTTCAGATCGTCATTTTTGGTCACTCTGTCTTTTTATCTCTATGTCATACTTTTTAGTCACTCTGTCTTTCTATCTCTCTGTCATCATTTTTAGTGACTCCGTCTTTCTATCTCTCTGTCATCGTTTTAGTCACTCTATCGTTATATCTCTACATCATCATTTTTGGTCACACTGTCTTTCTATCTCTAGGTTGTCCTTTTTAGTCAGTCTGTCTTACTATCTCTTTGTCATCGTTTTCAGTCACTCTGTCTTTCTATCTCTCTTTCATCGTTTTTAGTCACTCTGTCTTTCTATCTCTAGATCATCATTTTTTGGTTATTCTGACATTTTTTCTCTAGGTCATCCTTTTTAGTCACTCAGTCTTTCTATGTCTTTGTCATCGTTTTCACTCACTCTGTCTTTCTATCTCTACGTCATCGTTTTTAGTCACTCCGTCTTTCTATCTCTAGGTCATCCTTTTTAGTCACTCAGTTTTTCTATCTCTTCGTCATCGTTTTCAGTCACTCTGTCTTTCTATCTCTCTGTCAACGTTTTTAGACACTATGTCTTTCTATCTCTCTGTTATCATTTTTGGTCATTCTGTTATTCTATCTCTAGGTAATCCTTTTTAGTCACTCAGTCTTTCTAACTAGTTGTCATCATTTTCAGTCACTTTGTCTTTCTATATCTCTGTCATCGTTTTTAGTCACTCTGTCTTTCTATCTCTATATCATCATTTTTGATCATACTGTCTTTCTTTCTCTAGGTTATCAATTTCAGTCACTCTGTCTTTCTATCTCTCTGTCACCGTTTTTAGTCAATATGTTTTTCTATCTCTAGATCATCATTTTTGGTCAGTCTGTTTTTCTATCTCTAGATCATCATTTTTAGTCACTCAGTCTTTCTATCTCTTTGTCATCGTTTTCAGTCACTCTGTCTTTCTATCTCTCTGTCATCATTTTTGGTCAATCAGTCTTTCTATCTCTCTGTCATCGTTTTCAGTCATTCTGTCTTTCTGTCTCTAGATCAAAATTTTTGGTCACCCTGTCTTTCTATCTCTAGATCAAAATTTTTGGTTACTCTGTCTTTCTAGCTCCAGGTCATGAGTTTTAGTAACTCTGTCTTTCTATTTCTCTATCATCGCTTTTAGTCACTCAGTCTTTCTATCTCTTTGTCATCGTTTTCAGACACTCTGTCTTTCTATATTTAGATCATCATTTTTGGTCACTCTGTCTTTCTATCACTACATCATCCTTTTTAGTAACTCTGTCTTTCTATTTCTCTTTCATCGTTTTCAGTCACTCTGTCTTTCTATCTCTCGGTCATCGTTTTTAGTCACTCTGTTTTTATATCTCTAGATCATCATTTTTGGTCACTCTGTTTTTCTATCTCTAGGTCATACTTTTTAATAATTCAGATTTTCTATCTCTCTGTCATGGTTTTTAGTCACTCTGTCTTTCTATCTCTAGATCATAATTTTGGTCACTCTGTTTTTCTATCTCTAGGTCATCCTTTTTAGTCACTCAGTCTTTTTATCTCTTTGTCGTCGTTCTCAGCCACTTTGTCTTTCTATCTCTGGATCATCATTTTTGGTCACTCTGTCTTTCTAGCTCTAGGTCATCAGTTTTAGTAACTCAGTCTTTCTATCTCTAGATCATCTTTTTTAGTAACTCTGTCTTTCTATTTCTCTATCATCGTTTTTAGTCACTCTGTCTTTCTATCTCTAGATCATTATTTTTGGTCATTCTGTCTTTCTAGCTCTAGTTCATAAGTTTTGGTAACTCAGTCTTTCTATCTGTAGATCATCCTTTTTAGTAACTCTATCTTTCTATCCCTAGATCATCATTTTTGGTCACTCTGTCTTTCTATCTCTTTGTCATCGTTTTCAGTCACTCTGTCTTTCTATCTCTCTGTCATCGTTTTTATTCACTCTGTCTTTCTATCTCTCTCTCATCGTTTTTAGTCACTCTGTCTTTCTATCTCTAGATCATCATTTTTGGTCACTCTGTCTTTCTATCTCTAGGTCATCCTTTTTAGTCACTCAGTCTTTCTATCTCTTTGTCATCGTTTTCAGATCGTCATTTTTGGTCACTCTGTCTTTTTATCTCTATGTCATACTTTTTAGTCACTCTGTCTTTCTATCTCTCTGTCATCATTTTTAGTGACTCCGTCTTTCTATCTCTCTGTCATCCATTTAGTCACTCTATCGTTATATCTCTACATCATCATTTTTGGTCACACTGTCTTTCTATCTCTAGGTTATCCTTTTTAGTCAGTCTGTCTTACTATCTCTTTGTCATCGTTTTCAGTCACTTTGTCTTTCTATCTCTCTTTCATCGTTTTTAGTCACTCTGTCTTTCTATCTCTAGATCATCATTTTTTGGTTATTCTGACATTTTTTCTCTAGGTCATCCTTTTTAGTCACTCAGTCTTTCTATGTCTTTGTCATCGTTTTCAGTCACTCTGTCTTTCTATCTCTACGTCATCGTTTTTAGTCACTCCGTCTTTCTATCTCTAGGTCATCCTTTTTAGTCACTCAGTTTTTCTATCTCTTCGTCATCGTTTTCAGTCACTCTGTCTTTCTATCTCTCTGTCAACGTTTTTAGACACTATGTCTTTCTATCTCTCTGTTATCATTTTTGGTCATTCTGTTATTCTATCTCTAGGTAATCCTTTTTAGTCACTCAGTCTTTCTAACTAGTTGTCATCATTTTCAGTCACTTTGTCTTTCTATATCTCTGTCATCGTTTTTAGTCACTCTGTCTTTCTATCTCTATATCATCATTTTTGATCATACTGTCTTTCTTTCTCTAGGTTATCAATTTCAGTCACTCTGTCTTTCTATCTCTCTGTCACCGTTTTTAGTCAATATGTTTTTCTATCTCTAGATCATCATTTTTGGTCAGTCTGTTTTTCTATCTCTAGATCATCATTTTTAGTCACTCAGTCTTTCTATCTCTTTGTCATCGTTTTCAGTCACTCTGTCTTTCTATCTCTCTGTCATCATTTTTGGTCAATCAGTCTTTCTATCTCTCTGTCATCGTTTTCAGTCATTCTGTCTTTCTGTCTCTAGATCAAAATTTTTGGTCACCCTGTCTTTCTATCTCTAGATCAAAATTTTTGGTTACTCTGTCTTTCTAGCTCCAGGTCATGAGTTTTAGTAACTCTGTCTTTCTATTTCTCTATCATCGCTTTTAGTCACTCAGTCTTTCTATCTCTTTGTCATCGTTTTCAGACACTCTGTCTTTCTATATTTAGATCATCATTTTTGGTCACTCTGTCTTTCTATCACTACATCATCCTTTTTAGTAACTCTGTCTTTCTATTTCTCTTTCATCGTTTTCAGTCACTCTGTCTTTCTATCTCTCGGTCATCGTTTTTAGTCACTCTGTTTTTATATCTCTAGATCATCATTTTTGGTCACTCTGTTTTTCTATCTCTAGGTCATACTTTTTAATAATTCAGATTTTCTATCTCTCTGTCATGGTTTTTAGTCACTCTGTCTTTCTATCTCTAGATCATAATTTTGGTCACTCTGTTTTTCTATCTCTAGGTCATCCTTTTTAGTCACTCAGTCTTTTTATCTCTTTGTCGTCGTTCTCAGCCACTTTGTCTTTCTATCTCTGGATCATCATTTTTGGTCACTCTGTCTTTCTAGCTCTAGGTCATCAGTTTTAGTAACTCAGTCTTTCTATCTCTAGATCATCTTTTTTAGTAACTCTGTCTTTCTATTTCTCTATCATCGTTTTTAGTCACTCTGTCTTTCTATCTCTAGATCATTATTTTTGGTCATTCTGTCTTTCTAGCTCTAGTTCATAAGTTTTGGTAACTCAGTCTTTCTATCTGTAGATCATCCTTTTTAGTAACTCTATCTTTCTATCCCTAGATCATCATTTTTGGTCACTCTGTCTTTCTATCTCTTTGTCATCGTTTTCAGTCACTCTGTCTTTCTATCTCTCTGTCATCGTTTTTATTCACTCTGTCTTTCTATCTCTCTCTCATCGTTTTTAGTCACTCTGTCTTTCTATCTCTAGATCATCATTTTTGGTCACTCTGTCTTTCTATCTCTAGGTCATCCTTTTTAGTCACTCAGTCTTTCTATCTCTTTGTCATCGTTTTCAGATCGTCATTTTTGGTCACTCTGTCTTTTTATCTCTATGTCATACTTTTTAGTCACTCTGTCTTTCTATCTCTCTGTCATCATTTTTAGTGACTCCGTCTTTCTATCTCTCTGTCATCGTTTTAGTCACTCTATCGTTATATCTCTACATCATCATTTTTGGTCACACTGTCTTTCTATCTCTAGGTTATCCTTTTTAGTCAGTCTGTCTTACTATCTCTTTGTCATCGTTTTCAGTCACTCTGTCTTTCTATCTCTCTTTCATCGTTTTTAGTCACTCTGTCTTTCTATCTCTAGATCATCATTTTTTGGTTATTCTGACATTTTTTCTCTAGGTCATCCTTTTTAGTCACTCAGTCTTTCTATGTCTTTGTCATCGTTTTCAGTCACTCTGTCTTTCTATCTCTACGTCATCGTTTTTAGTCACTCCGTCTTTCTATCTCTAGGTCATCCTTTTTAGTCACTCAGTTTTTCTATCTCTTCGTCATCGTTTTCAGTCACTCTGTCTTTCTATCTCTCTGTCAACGTTTTTAGACACTATGTCTTTCTATCTCTCTGTTATCATTTTTCGTCATTCTGTTATTCTATCTCTAGGTAATCCTTTTTAGTCACTCAGTCTTTCTAACTAGTTGTCATCATTTTCAGTCACTTTGTCTTTCTATATCTCTGTCATCGTTTTTAGTCACTCTGTCTTTCTATCTCTATATCATCATTTTTGATCATACTGTCTTTCTTTCTCTAGGTTATCAATTTCAGTCACTCTGTCTTTCTATCTCTCTGTCACCGTTTTTAGTCAATATGTTTTTCTATCTCTAGATCATCATTTTTGGTCAGTCTGTTTTTCTATCTCTAGATCATCATTTTTAGTCACTCAGTCTTTCTATCTCTTTGTCATCGTTTTCAGTCACTCTGTCTTTCTATCTCTCTGTCATCATTTTTGGTCAATCAGTCTTTCTATCTCTCTGTCATCGTTTTCAGTCATTCTGTCTTTCTGTCTCTAGATCAAAATTTTTGGTCACTCTGTCTTTCTATCTCTAGATCAAAATTTTTGGTTACTCTGTCTTTCTAGCTCCAGGTCATGAGTTTTAGTAACTCTGTCTTTCTATTTCTCTATCATCGCTTTTAGTCACTCAGTCTTTCTATCTCTTTGTCATCGTTTTCAGACACTCTGTCTTTCTATATTTAGATCATCATTTTTGGTCACTCTGTCTTTCTATCACTACATCATCCTTTTTAGTAACTCTGTCTTTCTATTTCTCTTTCATCGTTTTCAGTCACTCTGTCTTTCTATCTCTCGGTCATCGTTTTTAGTCACTCTGTTTTTATATCTCTAGATCATCATTTTTGGTCACTCTATTTTTCTATCTCTAGGTCATACTTTTTAATAATTCAGATTTTCTATCTCTCTGTCATGGTTTTTAGTCACTCTGTCTTTCTATCTCTAGATCATAATTTTGGTCACTCTGTTTTTCTATCTGTAGGTCATCCTTTTTAGTCACTCAGTCTTTTTATCTCTTTGTCGTCGTTCTCAGCCACTTTGTCTTTCTATCTCTGGATCATTATTTTTGGTCACTCTGTCTTTCTAGCTCTAGGTCATCAGTTTTAGTAACTCAGTCTTTCTATCTCTAGATCATCTTTTTTAGTAACTCTGTCTTTCTATTTCTCTATCATCGTTTTTAGTCACTCTGTCTTTCTATCTCTAGATCATTATTTTTGGTCATTCTGTCTTTCTAGCTCTAGTTCATAAGTTTTGGTAACTCAGTCTTTCTATTTTTAGATCATCCTTTTTAGTAACTCTATCTTTCTATCCCTAGATCATCATTTTTGGTCACTCTGTCTTTCTATCTCTTTGTCATCGTTTTCAGTCACTCTGTCTTTCTATCTCTCTGTCATCGTTTTTATTCACTCTGTCTTTCTATCTCTCTCTCATCGTTTTTAGTCACTCTGTCTTTCTATCTCTAGATCATCATTTTTGGTCACTCTGTCTTTCTACCTCTAGGTCATCCTTTTTAGTCACTCAGTCTTTCTATCTCTTTGTCATCGTTTTCAGATCGTCATTTTTGGTCACTCTGTCTTTTTATCTCTATGTCATACTTTTTAGTCACTCTGTCTTTCTATCTCTCTGTCATCATTTTTAGTGACTCCGTCTTTCTATCTCTCTGTCATCGTTTTAGTCACTCTATCGTTATATCTCTACATCATCATTTTTGGTCACACTGTCTTTCTATCTCTAGGTTATCCTTTTTAGTCAGTCTGTCTTACTATCTCTTTGTCATCGTTTTCAGTCACACTGTCTTTCTGTCTCTCTTTCATCGTTTTTAGTCACTCTGTCTTTCTATCTCTAGATCATCATTTTTTGGTTATTCTGACATTTTTTCTCTAGGTCATCCTTTTTAGTCACTCAGTCTTTCTATGTCTTTGTCATCGTTTTCAGTCACTCTGTCTTTCTATTTCTACGTCATCGTTTTTAGTCACTCCGTCTTTCTATCTCTAGGTCATCCTTTTTAGTCACTCAGTCTTTCTATCTCTTCGTCATCGTTTTCAGTCACTATGTCTTTCCATCTCTCTGTCAACGTTTTTAGACACTATGTATTTCTATCTCTCTGTTATCATTTTTGGTCATTCTGTTATTCTATCTCTAGGTAATCCTTTTTAGTCACTCAGTCTTTCTAACTAGTTGTCATCATTTTCAGTCACTTTGTCTTTCTATATCTCTTTCATCGTTTTTAGTCACTCTGTCTTTCTATCTCTATATCATCATTTTTGGTCATACTGTCTTTCTTTCTCTAGGTTATCAATGTCAGTCACTCTGTCTTTCTATCTCTCTGTCACCGTTTTTAGTCAATATGTTTTTCTATCTCTAGATCATCATTTTTGCTCAGTCTGTTTTTCTATCTCTAGATCATCATTTTTAGTCACTCAGTCTTTCTATCTCTTTGTCATCGTTTTCAGTCACTCTGTCTTTCTATCTCTCTGTCATCATTTTTGGTCAATCAGTCTTTCTATCTCTCTGTCATCGTTTTCAGTCATTCTGTCTTTCTGTCTCTAGATCAAAAATTTTGGTCACTCTGTCTTTCTATCTCTAGATCAAAATTTTTGGTCACTCTGTCTTTCTATCTCTAGATCAAAATTTTTGGTCACTCTGCCTTTCTATCTCTAGATCAAAATTTTTGGTCACTCTGTCTCTCTATCTCTAGATCAAAATTTTTGGTCACTCTGTCTTTCTATCTCTAGGTCATCCGTTTTAGTCACTCAGTCTTTCTATCTCTTTGTCATCGTTTTCTGTCACTCTGTCTTTCTATCTCTCTGTCATCGTTTTTAGTCACTCTGTCTTTCTATCTCTAGATCATCATTTTTGATCACTCTGTCTTTCTATCTCTAGGTCATCGTTTTTAGTCACTCCGTCTTTCTATCTCTAGATCATCATTTTTTGGTTATTCTGACTTTTTTTCTCTAGGTCATCCTTTTTAGACACTCAGTCTATCTATGTCTTTGTCATCGTTTTCAGTCACCCTGTCTTTCTATCTCTATGTCATCGTTTTTAGTCAATCCGTCTTTCTATCTCTAGGTCATCCTTTTTAGTCACTCAGTCTTTCTATCTCTTTGTCATCGTTTTCAGTCACTCTGTCTCTCTATCTCTCTGTCAACGTTTTTAGTCACTATGTCTTTCTATCTCTATATCATCATTTTTGATCATACTGTCTTTCTTTCTCTAGGTTATCATTTTTAGTCACTCAGTCTTTCTATCTCTTTGTCATCATTTTCAGTCACTCTGTCTTTCTATTTCTCTGTCATCGTTTTTAGTCACTATGTCTTTCTATCTCTAGATCATCATTTTTGATCATACTGTCTTTCTTTCTCTAGGTTATCATTTTCAGTCACTCTGTCTCTCTATCTCTCTGTCAACGTTTTTAGTCACTATGTCTTTCTATCTCTATATCATCATTTTTGATCATACTGTCTTTCTTTCTCTAGGTTATCATTTTTAGTCACTCAGTCTTTCTATCTCTTTGTCATCGTTTTCAGTCACTCTGTCTCTCTATCTCTCTGTCAACGTTTTTAGTCACTATGTCTTTCTATCTCTATATCATCATTTTTGATCATACTGTCTTTCTTTCTCTAGGTTATCATTTTTAGTCACTCAGTCTTTCTATCTCTTTATTATCGTTTTCAGTCACTCTGTCTTTCTATCTCTCTGTCATCATTTTTGGTCAATCAGTCTTTCTATCTCTCTGTCATCGTTTTCAGTCATTCTGTCTTTCTGTCTTTAGATCAAAAATTTTGGTCACTCTGTCTTTCTATCTCTAGATCAAAATTTTTGGTCACTCTGTTTTTCTATCTCTAGATCAAAATTGTTGGTCATTCTGTCTTTGTATCTCTAGATCAAAATTTATGGTCACTCTGTCTTTTTATCTCTAGGTCATCCTTTTTAGTCACTCAGTCTTTCTATCTCTTTGTCATCGTTTTCAGTCACTCTGTGTTTCTATCTCTCTGTCATCGTTTTTACTCACTCTGTCTTTCTATCTCTAGATCATCATTTTTGGTCACTCTACCTTTCTATCTCTAGGTCATCGTTTTTAGTCAGTCAGTCTTTCTATCTCTTTGTCATCGTTTTCAGTCAGTCTGTCCTTCTATCTCTCTGTGATCGTTTTTAGTCACTCCGTCTTTCTATCTCTAGATCATCATTTTTGTTCACTCTGTCTTTCTATCTGTAGGTCATCATTTTTAGTCACTCAGTTTTTCTATCTCTTTGTCATCGTTTTTATTCACTATGTCTTTCTATCTCTCTGTTATCATTTTTGGTCATTCTGTCTTTCTATCTCTCTGTAATCGTTTTTAGTCACTCTGTCTTTCTATATCTAGATCATCATTTTTAGTCAGTCTGTCTTTCTATCTCTAGGTCATCTTTTTTAATCAATCAGTCTTTCTATCTCATTGTCATCGTTTTCAGTTACTCATTCTTTCTATGTCTTTGTCAGCGTTTTCAGTCACTCTGTCTTTCTATCTCTATGTCATCGTTTTTAGTCACTCCCTCTTTCTATCTCTAGGTCATCCTTTTTAGTCACTCAGTCTTTCTATCTCTTTGTCATCGTTTTCAGTCACTCTGTCTTTCTATCTCTCTGTCAACGTTTTTAGTCACTATGTCTTTCTATCTCTCTGTTATCATTTTTGGTCATTCTGTTATTCTATCTCTAGGTCCTCCTTTTATTCACTCAGTCTTTCTAACTAGTTATTATCATTTTCAGTCAGTCTGTCTTTCTTTATCTCTGTCATCGTTTTTAGTCACTCTGTCTTTCTATCTCTATATCATCATTTTTGGTCATACTGTCTTTCTTTCTCTAGGTTATAATTTTTAGTCACTCAGTCTTTCTATCTCTTTGTCATCATTTTCAGTCACTCTGTCTTTCTATCTCTCTGTCATCGTTTTTAGTCACTATGTCTTTCTATCTCTAGATCATCATTTTTGGTCAGTCTGTTTTTCTATCTCCAGATCATCACTCTGTCTTTCTAGCTCTAGGTCATCAGTTTTAGTAACTCTGTCTTTCTATTTCTCTATCATCGCTTTTAGTCACTCTGTCTTTCTATCTCTATATCATCATTTTTGGTCATACTGTCTTTCTTTCTCTAGATTATCGTTTTTAGTCACTCAGTCTATCTATCTCTTTGTCATCGTTTTCAGTCACTCTGTCTCTCTATCTCTCTGTCAACGTTTTTAGTCACTATGTCTTTCTATCTCTCTGTTATCATTTTTGGTCATTCTGTTATTCTATCTCTAGGTCCTCCTTTTTAGTCACTCAGTCTTTCTATCTAGTTGTCATCATTTTCAGTCAGTCTGTCTTTCTATATCTCTGTCATCGTTTTTGGTCACTCTGTCTTTCTATCTCTATATCATCATTTTTGGTCATACTGTCTTTCTTTCTCTAGGTTATCATTTTTAGTCACTCAGTCTTTCTATCTCTTTGTCATCATTTTCAGTCACTCTGTCTTTCTATCTCTCTGTCATCGTTTTTAGTCACTATGTCTTTCTATCTCTAGATCATCATCTTTCGTCAGTCTGTTTTTCTAGCTAGATCATCATTTTTAGTCACTCTGTCTTTCTATCTCTTTGTTATCGTTTTCAGTCACTCTGTCTTTCTATCTCTCTGTCATCGTTTTCAGTCATTCTGTCTTTCTGTCTTTAGATCAAAAATTTTGGTCACTCTGTCTTTCTATCTCTAGATCAAAATTTTTGGTCACTCTGTCTTTCTATCTCTAGATCAAAATTTTTGGTCATTCTGTCTTTTTATCTCTAGATCAAAATTTTGGTCACTCTGTCTTTCTATCTCTAGATCAAAATTTTTGGTCACTCTGTCTTTTTATCTCTAGATCAAAATTTTTGGTCACTCTGTCTTTGTATCTCTAGATCAAAATTTTTCGTCACTCTGTCTTTTTATCTCTTTGTCATCGTTCTCAATCACTCTGTCTTTCTATCTCTAGATCATCATTTTTGGTCACTCTGTCTTTCTAGCTCTAGGTCATCAGTTTTAGTAACTCTGTCTTTCTATTTCTCTATCATCGCTTTTAGTCACTCTGTCTTTCTATCTCTGGGTCGTCCTTTTTAGTCACTCAGTCTTTCTATCTCTCTGTCATCGTTTTTAGTCACTCTATCTTTATATATTTAGATCGTCAATTTTGGTTATTCTGTCTTTTTATCTCTAGGTCATACTTTTTAGTCACTCAGTCTTTCTATCTCTTTGTCATCGTCTTCAGTCACTCTGTCTTTCTATCTCTCTGTCATCGTTTTTAGTCACTCTGTCTTTCTATCTCTAGATCATCATTTTTGGTCACTCTGTCTTTCTATCTCTAGGTTATCCTTTTTAGTCACTTAGTCTTTCTATCTCTTTTTCATCGTTTTCAGATCGTCATTTTTGGTCACTCTGTCTTTTTATCTCTATGTCATACTTTTTAGTCACTCTGTCTTTCTATCTCTCTGTCATCATTTTTAGTGACTCCGTCTTTCTATCTCTCTGTCATCGTATTAGTCACTCAATCGTTATATCTCTACATCATCATTTTTGGTCACTCGGTCTTTCTATCTCTAGTTTATCCTTTTTAGTCAGTCTGTCTTACTATCTCTTTGTCATCGTTTTCAGTCACACTGTGTTTCTATCTCTCTTTCATCGTTTTTAGTCACTCTGTCTTTCTATCTCTAGATCATCATTTTTTGGTTATTCTGACTTTTTTTCTCTAGGTCATCCTTTTCAGTCACTCTGTCTCTCTATCTCTCTGTCAACGTTTTTAGTCACTATGTCTTTATATCTCTCTGTTATCATTTTTGGTCATTCTGTTATTCTATCTCTAGGTCCTCCTTTTTAGTCACTCAGTCTTTCTAACTAGTTGTCATCATTTTCAGTCAGTCTGTCTTTCTATATCTCTGTCATCGTTTTTAGTCACTCTGTCTTTCTATCTCTATATCATCATTTTTTGTCATACTGTCTTTCTTTCTCTAGTTTATCATTTTTAGTCACTCAGTCTTTCTATCTCTTTGTCATCATTTTCAGTCACTCTGTCTTTCTATGTCTCTGTCATCGTTTTTAGTCACTATGTCTTTCTATCTGTAGATCATCATCTTTCGTCAGTCTGTTTTTCTATCTAGATCATCATTTTTAGTCACTCTGTCTTTCTATCTCTTTGTTATCGTTTTCAGTCACTCTGTCTTTCTATCTCTCTGTCATCATTTTTGGTCAATCAGTCTTTCTATCTCTCTGTCATCGTTTTCAGTCATTCTGTCTTTCTGTCTTCAGATCAAAAATTTTAGTCACTCTGTCTTTCTATCTCTAGATCAAAATTTTTGGTCACTCTGTCTTTCTATCTCTAGATAAAAATTTTTGGTCATTCTGTCTTTGTATCTCTAGATCAAAATTTTTGGTCACTCTGTCTTTTTATCTCTAGGTCATCCTTTTTAGTCACTCAGTCTTTCTATCTCTTTGTCATCGTTTTCAGTCACTCTGTCTTTCTATCTCTCTGTCATCGTTTTTAGACACTCTGTCTTTCTATCTCTAGATCATCATTTTTGGTCACTCTACCTTTCTATCTCTAGGTCATAGTTTTTAATCAGTCAGTCTTTCTATCTCTTTGTCATCGTTTTCAGTCAGTCTGTCCTTCTATCTCTCTGTGATCGTTTTTAGTCACTCCGTCTTTCTATCTCTAGATCATCATTTTTGTTCACTCTGTCTTTCTATCTGTAGGTCATCATTTTTAGTCACTCAGTCTTTCTATCTCTTTGTCATCGTTTTCAGTCACTCTGTCTTTCTATCTCTCTGTCATCGTTTTTATTCACTATGTCTTTCTATCTCTCTGTTATCATTTTTGGTCATTCTGTCTTTCTATCTCTCTGTCATCGTTTTTAGTCACTCTGTCTTTCTATATCTAGATCATCATTTTTAGTCAGTCTGTCTTTCTATCTCTAAGTCATCCTTTTTAATCACTCAGTCTTTCTATCTCATTGTCATCGTTTTCAGTCACTCTGTCTTTCTATCTCTCTGTCATCATTTTTAGTGACTCTGTCTTTCTATCTCTAGATCATCATTTTTGGTCACTCTGTCTTTCTATCTCTAGGTCATCCTTTTTAGTCACTCAGTCTTTCTATCTCTTTGTCATCGTTCTCAATCACTCTGTCTTTCTATCTCTAGATCATCATTTTCAGTCACTCTGTCTTTCTATCACTACATCATCCTTTTTAGTAACTCTGTCTTTCTATTTCTCTATCATCGTTTTCAGTCACTCTGTCTTTGTTTCTATCTGTCATCGTATTTAGTCACTCTGTCTTTCTATCTCTCTGTCATCGTTTTTAGTCACTCTGTCTTTCTATCTTTAGATCATCATTTTTGGTCACTCTGTTTGTCTATCTCTAAGTCATCCTTTTTAGTCACTCAGTCTTTCTTTTTCTTTGTCATCGTTTTCAGTCACTCTGTCTTTCTATCTTTAGATCATCATTTTTGGTCACTCTGTTTTTCTATCTCTAGGTCATCCTTTTTAGTCACTCAGTCTTTCTATTTCGTATTCGTCATTCTCAGCCACTTTGTCTTTCTATCTCTGGATCATCATTTTTGGTCACTCTGTCTTTTTAGCTCTAGGTCATCAGTTTTAGTAACTCAGTCTTTCTATTTCTCTATCATCGCTTTTAGTCACTCTGTCTTTTTATCTCTATGTCATACTTTTTAGTCACTCTGTCTTTCTATCTCTCTGTCATCGTTTTTAGTCACTATGTCTTTCTATCTCTAGATCATCATTTTTGGTCAGTCTGTTTTTCTATCTCTAGATCATCATTTTTAGTCACTCAGTCTTTTTATCTCTTTGTTATCGTTTTCAGTCACTTCGTCTTTCTATCTCTCTGTCATCATTTTTGGTCAATCAGTCTTTCTATCTCTCTGTCATCGTTTTCAGTCATTCTGTCTTTCTGTCTTTAGATCAAAAATTTTGGTCACTCTGTCTTTCTATCTCTAGATCAAAATTTTTGGTCACTCTGTCTTTCTATCTCTAGATCAAAATTTTTGGTCATTCTGTCTTTGTATCTCTAGATCAAAATTTTTGGTCACTCTGTCTTTTTATCTCTAGGTCATCCTTTTTAGTCACTCAGTCTTTCTATCTCTCTGTCATCGTTTTTAGCCACTCTGTCTTTCTATCTCTAGATCATCATTTTTGGTCACTCTACCTTTCTATATCTAGGTCATCGTTTTTAGTCAGTCAGTCTTTCTATCTCTTTGTCATCGTTTTCAGTCAGTCTGTCCTTCTATCTCTCTGTGATCGTTTTTAGTCACTCCGTCTTTCTATCTCTAGATCATCATTTTTGTTCACTCTGTCTTTCTATCTGTAGGTCATCATTTTTATTCACTCAGTCTTTCTATCTCTTTGTCATCGTTTTCAGTCACTCTGTCTTTCTATCTCTCTGTCATCGTTTTTATTCACTATGTCTTTCTATCTCTCTGTTATCATTTTTGGTCATTCTGTCTTTCTATCTCTCTGTCATCGTTTTTAGTCACTCTGTCTTTCTATATCTAGATCATCATTTTTAGTCAGTCTGTCTTTCTATCTCTAGGTCATCCTTTTTAATCACTCAGTCTTTCTATCTCATTGTCATCGTTTTCAGTCACTCTGTCTTTCTATCTCTCTGTCATCATTTTTAGTCACTCTGTCTTTCTATCTCTAGATCAAAATTTTTGGTCACTCTGTCTTTCTATCTCTAGATAAAAATTTTTGGTCATTCTGTCTTTGTATCTCTAGATCAAAATTTTTGGTCACTCTGTTTGTCTATCTCTAGGTCATCCTTTTTAGTCACTCAGTCTTTCTATCTCTTTGTCATCATTTTCAGTCACTCTGTCTTTCTATCTCTCTGTCATCGTTTTTAGACACTCTGTCTTTCTATCTCTAGATCATCATTTTTGGTCACTCTACCTTTCTATCTCTAGGTCATAGTTTTTAATCAGTCAGTCTTTCTATCTCTTTGTCATCGTTTTCAGTCAGTCTGTCCTTCTATCTCTCTGTGATCGTTTTTAGTCACTCCGTCTTTCTATCTCTAGATCATCATTTTTGTTCACTCTGTCTTTCTATCTGTAGGTCATCATTTTTAGTCACTCAGTCTTTCTATCTCTTTGTCATCGTTTTCAGTCACTCTGTCTTTCTATCTCTCTGTCATCGTTTTTATTCACTATGTCTTTCTATCTCTCTGTTATCATTTTTGGTCATTCTGTCTTTCTATCTCTCTGTCATCGTTTTTAGTCACTCTGTCTTTCTATATCTAGATCATCATTTTTAGTCAGTCTGTCTTTCTATCTCTAAGTCATCCTTTTTAATCACTCAGTCTTTCTATCTCATTGTCATCGTTTTCAGTCACTCTGTCTTTCTATCTCTCTGTCATCATTTTTAGTGACTCTGTCTTTCTATCTCTAGATCATCATTTTTGGTCACTCTGTCTTTCTATCTCTAGGTCATCCTTTTTAGTCACTCAGTCTTTCTATCTCTTTGTCATCGTTCTCAATCACTCTGTCTTTCTATCTCTAGATCATCATTTTCAGTCACTCTGTCTTTCTATCACTACATCATCCTTTTTAGTAACTCTGTCTTTCTATTTCTCTATCATCGTTTTCAGTCACTCTGTCTTTGTTTCTATCTGTCATCGTATTTAGTCACTCTGTCTTTCTATCTCTCTGTCATCGTTTTTAGTCACTCTGTCTTTCTATCTTTAGATCATCATTTTTGGTCACTCTGTTTGTCTATCTCTAAGTCATCCTTTTTAGTCACTCAGTCTTTCTTTTTCTTTGTCATCGTTTTCAGTCACTCTGTCTTTCTATCTTTAGATCATCATTTTTGGTCACTCTGTTTTTCTATCTCTAGGTCATCCTTTTTAGTCACTCAGTCTTTCTATTTCGTATTCGTCATTCTCAGCCACTTTGTCTTTCTATCTCTGGATCATCATTTTTGGTCACTCTGTCTTTTTAGCTCTAGGTCATCAGTTTTAGTAACTCAGTCTTTCTATTTCTCTATCATCGCTTTTAATCACTCTGTCTTTTTATCTCTATGTCATACTTTTTAGTCACTCTGTCTTTCTATCTCTCTGTCATCGTTTTTAGTCACTATGTCTTTCTATCTCTAGATCATCATTTTTGGTCAGTCTGTTTTTCTATCTCTAGATCATCATTTTTAGTCACTCAGTCTTTTTATCTCTTTGTTATCGTTTTCAGTCACTTCGTCTTTCTATCTCTCTGTCATCATTTTTGGTCAATCAGTCTTTCTATCTCTCTGTCATCGTTTTCAGTCATTCTGTCTTTCTGTCTTTAGATCAAAAATTTTGGTCACTCTGTCTTTCTATCTCTAGATCAAAATTTTTGGTCACTCTGTCTTTCTATCTCTAGATCAAAATTTTTGGTCATTCTGTCTTTGTATCTCTAGATCAAAATTTTTGGTCACTCTGTCTTTTTATCTCTAGGTCATCCTTTTTAGTCACTCAGTCTTTCTATCTCTCTGTCATCGTTTTTAGTCACTCTGTCTTTCTATCTCTAGATCATCATTTTTGGTCACTCTACCTTTCTATATCTAGGTCATCGTTTTTAGTCAGTCAGTCTTTCTATCTCTTTGTCATCGTTTTCAGTCAGTCTGTCCTTCTATCTCTCTGTGATCGTTTTTAGTCACTCCGTCTTTCTATCTCTAGATCATCATTTTTGTTCACTCTGTCTTTCTATCTGTAGGTCATCATTTTTAGTCACTCAGTCTTTCTATCTCTTTGTCATCGTTTTCAGTCACTCTGTCTTTCTATCTCTCTGTCATCGTTTTTATTCACTATGTCTTTCTATCTCTCTGTTATCATTTTTGGTCATTCTGTCTTTCTATCTCTCTGTCATCGTTTTTAGTCACTCTGTCTTTCTATATCTAGATCATCATTTTTAGTCAGTCTGTCTTTCTATCTCTAGGTCATCCTTTTTAATCACTCAGTCTTTCTATCTCATTGTCATCGTTTTCAGTCACTCTGTCTTTCTATCTCTCTGTCATCATTTTTAGTGACTCTGTCTTTCTGTCTCTAGATCATCATTTTTGGTCACTCTGTCTTTCTATCTCTAGGTCATCCTATTTAGTCACTCAGTCTTTCTATCTCTTTGTCATCGTTCTCAATCACTCTGTCTTTCTATCTCTAGATCATCATTTTCAGTCACTCTGTCTTTCTATCACTACATCATCCTTTTTAGTAACTCTGTCTTTCTATTTCTCTATCATCGTTTTCAGTCACTCTGTCTTTGTTTCTATCTGTCATCGTATTTAGTCACTCTGTCTTTCTATCTCTCTGTCATCGTTTTTAGTCACTCTGTCTTTCTATCTTTAGATCATCATTTTTGGTCACTCTGTTTGTCTATCTCTAGGTCATCCTTTTTAGTCACTCAGTCTTTCTTTTTCTTTGTCATCGTTTTCAGTCACTCTGTCTTTCTATCTTTAGATCATCATTTTTGGTCACTCTGTTTTTCTATATCTAGGTCATCCTTTTTAGTCACTCAGTCTTTCTATTTCTTTGTCGTCATTCTCAGCCACTTTGTCTTTCTATCTCTGGATCATCATTTTTGGTCACTCTGTCTTTTTAGCTCTAGGTCATCAGTTTTAGTAACTCAGTCTTTCTATTTCTCTATCATCGCTTTTAGTCACTCTGTCTTTCTATCTCTAGGTCGTCCTTTTTAGTCACTCAGTCTTTCTATCTGTTTGTCATCGTTTTCAGTCACTCTGTCTTTCTATCTCTCTGTCATCGTTTTTAGTCACTCTGTCTTTCTATCTCTAGATCATCATTTTTGGTCACTCTGTCTTTCTATCTCTAGGTTATCCTTTTTAGTCACTCAGTCTTTCTATCTCTTTGTCATCGTCTTCAGTCACTCTGTCTTTCTATCTCTCTGTCATCATTTTTAGTCACTCTGTCTTTCTATCTCTAGATCATCATTTTTGGTCACTCTGTCTTTCTATCTCTAGGTTACCCTTTTTAGTCACTCAGTCTTTCTATCTCTTTTTCATCGTTTTCAGATCGTCATTTTTGGTCACTCTGTCTTTCTATCTCTCTGTCATCATTTTTAGTGACTCCGTCTTTCTATCTCTCTGTCATCGTTTTAGTCACTCTATCGTTATATCTCTACATCATCATTTTTGGTCACTCTGTCTTTCTATCTCTAGGTTATCCTTTTTAGTCAGTCTGTCTTACTATCCCCTTGTCATCGTTTTCAATCACACTGTCTTTCTATCTCTCTTTCATCGTTTTTAGTCACTCTGTCTTTGTATCTCTAGATCATCATTTTTTGGTTATTCTGACTTTTTTTCTCTAGGTCATACTTTTTAGTCACTCAGTCTTTCTATGTCTTTGTCATCGTTTTCAGTCACTCTGTCTTTCTATCTCTATGTCATCGTTTTTAGTCACTCCGTCTTTCTATATCTAGGTCATCCTTTTTAGTCACTCAGTCTTTCTATCTCTTTGTCATCGTTTTCAGTCACTCTGTCTTTCTATCTCTCTGTCAACATGTTTAGTCACTATGTCTTTCTATCTCTCTGTGATCATTTTTGGTCATTCTGTTATTCTATCTCTAGGTCCTCCTTTTATTCACTCAGTCTTTCTAACTAGTTATTATCATTTTCAGTCAGTCTGTCTTTCTATATCTCTGTCATCGCTTTTAGTCACTCTGTCTTTCTATCTCTAGATCATCATTTTTGGTCATACTGTCTTTCTTTCTGTAGGTTATAATTTTTAGTCACTCAGTCTTTCTATCCCTTTGTCATCATTTTCAGTCACTCTGTCTTTCTATCTCTCTGTCATCGTTTTTAGTCACTATGTCTTTCTATCTCTAGATCATCATTTTTGGTCAGTCTGTTTTTCTATCTCTAGATCATCACTCTGTCTTTCTAGCTCTAGGTCATCAGTTTTAGTAACTCTGTCTTTCTATTTCTCTATCATCGCTTTTAGTCACTCTGTCTTTCTATCTCTATATCATCATTTTTGGTCATACTGTCTTTCTTTCTCTAGGTTATCATTTTTAGTTACTCAGTCTTTCTATCTCTTTGTCATCATTTTCAGTCACTCTGTCTTTCTATCTCTCTGTCATCGTTTTTAGTCACTTTGTCTTTCTATCTCTAGATCATCATCTTTGGTCAGTCTGTTTTTCTATCTCTAGATTATCATTTTTAGTCACTCTGTCTTTCTATCTCTTTGTTATCGTTTTCAGTCACTCTGTCTTTCTATCCCTCTGTCATCATTTTTGGTCAATCAGTCTTTCTATCTCTCTGTCATCGTTTTCAGTCATTCTGTCTTTCTGTCTTTAGATCAAAAATTTTGGTCACTCTGTCTTTCTATCTCTAGATCAAAACTTTTGGTCATTCTGTCTTTATATCTCTAGATCAAAATTTTTGGTCACTCTGTCTTTTTATCTCTAGGTCATCCTTTTTAGTCACTCAGTCTTTCTATCTCTTTGTCATCGTTTTCAGTCAGTCTGTCCTTCTGTCTCTCTGTGATCGTTTTTAGTCACTCTGTCTTTCTATCTGTAGGTCATCATTTTTATTCACTCACTCTTTCTATTTCTTTGTCATCGTTTTCAGTCACTCTGTCTTTCTATCTCTCTGTCATCGTTTTTAGTCACTATGTCTTTCTATCTCTCTGTTACCATTTTTGGTCATTCTGTCTTTCTATCTCTCTGTCATCGTTTTTAGTCACTCTGTCTTTCTATATCTAGATCATCATTTTTAGTCAGTCTGTCTTTCTATCTCTAGGTCATCCTTTTTAATCAATCAGTCTTTCTATCTCTTTTTCATCGTTTTCAGATCGTCATTTTTGGTCACTCTGTCTTTCTATCTCTTTGTCATCGTCTTCAGTCACTCTGTCTTTCTATCTCTCTGTCATCATTTTTAGTCACTCTGCCTTTCTATCTCTAGATCATCATTTTTGGTCACTCTGTCTTTCTATCTCTAGGTTACCCTTTTTAGTCACTCAGTCTTTCTATCTCTTTTTCATCGTTTTCAGATCGTCATTTTTGGTCAGTCTGTCTTTCTATATCTCTGTCATCGTTTTTAGTGACTCCGTCTTTCTATCTCTCTGTCATCGTTTTAGTCACTCTATCGTTATATCTCTACATCATCATTTTTGGTCACTCTGTCTTTCTATCTCTAGGTTATCCTTTTTAGTCAGTCTGTCTTACTATCCCTTTGTCATCGTTTTCAGTCACACTGTCTTTCTATCTCTCTTTCATCGTTTTTAGTCACTCTGTCTTTCTATCTCTAGATCATCATTTTTTGGTTATTCTGACTTTTTTTCTCTAGGTCATCCTTTTTAGTCACTCAGTCTTTCTATGTCTTTGTCATCGTTTTCAGTCACTTGTCTTTCTATCTCTATGTCATCGTTTTTAGTCACTCCGTCTTTCTATCTCTAGGTCATCCTTTTTAGTCACTCAGTCTTTCTATCTCTTTGTCATCGTTTTCAGTCACTCTGTCTTTCTATCTCTCTGTCAACATGTTTAGTCACTATGTCTTTTTATCTCTCTGTGATCATTTTTGGTCATTCTGTTATTCTATCTCTAGGTCCTCCTTTTATTCACTCAGTCTTTCTAACTAGTTATTATCATTTTCAGTCAGTCTGTCTTTCTATATCTCTGTCATCGTTTTTAGTCACTCAGTCTTTCTATCTCTATATCATCATTTTTGGTCATACTGTCTTTCTTTCTGTAGGTTATAATTTTTAGTCACTCAGTCTTTCTATCTCTTTGTCGTCATTTTCAGTCACTCTGTCTTTCTATCTCTCTGTCATCGTTTTTAGTCAATATGTCTTTCTATCTCTAGATCATCATTTTTGGTCAGTCTGTTTTTCTATCTCTAGATCATCACTCTGTCTTTCTAGCTCTAGGTCATCAGTTTTAGTAACTCTGTCTTTCTATTTCTCTATCATCGCTTTTAGTCACTCTGTCTTTCTATCTCTATATCATCATTTTTGGTCATACTGTCTTTCTTTCTCTAGGTTATCATTTTTAGTTACTCAGTCTTTCTATCTCTTTGTCATCATTTTCAGTCAGTCTGCCTTTCTATATCTCTGTCATCGTTTTTATTCACTCTGTCTTTCTATCTCTAGATCATCATCTTTGGTCAGTCTGTTTTTCTATCTCTAGATTATCATTTTTAGTCACTCTGTCTTTCTATCTCTTTATTATCGTTTTCAGTCACTCTGTCTTTCTATCCCTCTGTCATCATTTTTGGTCAATCAGTCTTTCTATCTCTCTGTCATCGTTTTCAGTCATTCTGTCTTTCTGTCTTTAGATCAAAAATTTTGGTCACTCTGTCTTTCTATCTCTAGATCAAAATTTTTGGTCATTCTGTCTTTATATCTCTAGATCAAAATTTTTGGTCACTCTGTCTTTTTATCTCTAGGTCATCCTTTTTAGTCACTCAGTCTTTCTATCTCTTTGTCATCGTTTTCAGTCAGTCTGTCCTTCTGTCTCTCTGTGATCGTTTTTAGTCACTCTGTCTTTCTATCTGTAGGTCATCATTTTTATTCACTCACTCTTTCTATTTCTTTGTCATCATTTTCAGTCACTCTGTCTTTCTATCTCTCTGTCATCGTTTTTAGTCACTATGTCTTTCTATCTCTCTCTTACCATTTTTGGTCATTCTGTCTTTCTATCTCTCTGTCATCGTTTTTAGTCACTCTGTCTTTCTATATCTAGATCATCATTTTTAGTCAGTCTGTCTTTCTATCTCTAGGTCATCCTTTTTAATCAATCAGTCTTTCTATCTCATTGTCATCGTTTTCAGTCACTCTGTCTTTCTATCTCTCTGTCATCATTTTTAGTGACTCTGTCTTTCTATCTCTAGATCATCATTTTTGGTCACTCTGTCTTTCTATCTCTAGGTTATCCTTTTTAGTCAGTCAGTCTTTCTATCTCTTTGTCATCGTTTTCAGTAACTCTGTCTTCCTATCTCTATGTCAACATTTTTAGTTACTCCGTCTTTCTATCTCTCTGTCATCGTTTTCAGTCACTCTGTCTTTCTATATCTAGATCATCATTTTCAGTCAGTCTGTCTTTCTATCTCTAGGTCATCCTTTTTAATAACTCAGTCTTTCTATCTCATTGTAATCGTTTTCAGTCACTCTGTCTTTCTATCTCTCTGTCATCATTTTTAGTGACTCTGTCTTTCTATCTCTAGATCATCATTTTTGGTCACTCTGTCTTTCTATCTCTAGGTCATCCTTTTTAGTCACTCAGTCTTTCTATCTCTTTGTCATCGTTCTCAATCACTCTGTCTTTCTATCTCTAGATCATCATTTTCAGTCACTCTGTCTTTCTATCACTACATCATCCTTTTTAGTAACTCTGTCTTTCTATTTTTCTATCATCGTTTTCACTCACTCTGTCTTTGTTTCTATCTGTCATCGTATTTAGTCACTCTGTCTTTCTATCTCTCTGTCATCGTTTTTAGTCACTCTGTCTTTCTATCTTTAGATCATCATTTTTGGTCACTCTGTTTGTCTATCTCTAAGTCATCCTTTTTAGTCACTCAGTCTTTCTTTTTCTTTGTCATCGTTTTCAGTCACTCTGTCTTTCTATCTTTAGATCATCATTTTTGGTCACTCTGTTTTTCTATCTCTAGGTCATCCTTTTTAGTCACTCAGTCTTTCTATTTCTTATTCGTCATTCTCAGCCACTTTGTCTTTCTATCTCTGGATCATCATTTTTGGTCACTCTGTCTTTTTAGCTCTAGGTCATCAGTTTTAGTAACTCAGTCTTTCTATTTCTCTATCATCGCTTTTAGTCACTCTGTCTTTTTATCTCTATGTCATACTTTTTAGTCACTCTGTCTTTCTATCTCTCTGTCATCGTTTTTAGTCACTATGTCTTTCTATCTCTAGATCATCATTTTTGGTCAGTCTGTTTTTCTATCTCTAGATCATCATTTTTAGTCACTCAGTCTTTTTATCTCTTTGTTATCGTTTTCAGTCACTTCGTCTTTCTATCTCTCTGTCATCATTTTTGGTCAATCAGTCTTTCTATCTCTCTGTCATCGTTTTCAGTCATTCTGTCTTTCTGTCTTTAGATCAAAAATTTTGGTCACTCTGTCTTTCTATCTCTAAATCAAAATTTTTGGTCATTCTGTCTTTGTATCTCTAGATCAAAATTTTTGGTCACTCTGTCTTTTTATCTCTAGGTCATCCTTTTTAGTCACTCAGTCTTTCTATCTCTCTGTCATCGTTTTTAGTCACTCTGTCTTTCTATCTCTAGATCATCATTTTTGGTCACTCTACCTTTCTATATCTAGGTCATCGTTTTTAGTCATTCTGTCCTTCTGTCTCTCTGTGATCGTTTTTAGTCACTCTGTCTTTCTATCTGTAGGTCATCATTTTTATTCACTCACTCTTTCTATTTCTTTGTCATCGTTTTCAGTCACTCTGTCTTTCTATCTCTCTGTCATCGTTTTTAGTCACTATGTCTTTCTATCTCTCTGTTACCATTTTTGGTCATTCTGTCTTTCTATCTCTCTGTCATCGTTTTTAGTCACTCTGTCTTTCTATATCTAGATCATCATTTTTAGTCAGTCTGTCTTTCTATCTCTAGGTCATCCTTTTTAATCAATCAGTCTTTCTATCTCTTTTTCATCGTTTTCAGATCGTCATTTTTGGTCACTCTGTCTTTCTATCTCTTTGTCATCGTCTTCAGTCACTCTGTCTTTCTATCTCTCTGTCATCATTTTTAGTCACTCTGCCTTTCTATCTCTAGATCATCATTTTTGGTCACTCTGTCTTTCTATCTCTAGGTTACCCTTTTTAGTCACTCAGTCTTTCTATCTCTTTTTCATCGTTTTCAGATCGTCATTTTTGGTCAGTCTGTCTTTCTATATCTCTGTCATCGTTTTTAGTGACTCCGTCTTTCTATCTCTCTGTCATCGTTTTAGTCACTCTATCGTTATATCTCTACATCATCATTTTTGGTCACTCTGTCTTTCTATCTCTAGGTTATCCTTTTTAGTCAGTCTGTCTTACTATCCCTTTGTCATCGTTTTCAGTCACACTGTCTTTCTATCTCTCTTTCATCGTTTTTAGTCACTCTGTCTTTCTATCTCTAGATCATCATTTTTTGGTTATTCTGACTTTTTTTCTCTAGGTCATCCTTTTTAGTCACTCAGTCTTTCTATGTCTTTGTCATCGTTTTCAGTCACTTGTCTTTCTATCTCTATGTCATCGTTTTTAGTCACTCCGTCTTTCTATCTCTAGGTCATCCTTTTTAGTCACTCAGTCTTTCTATCTCTTTGTCATCGTTTTCAGTCACTCTGTCTTTCTATCTCTCTGTCAACATGTTTAGTCACTATGTCTTTTTATCTCTCTGTGATCATTTTTGGTCATTCTGTTATTCTATCTCTAGGTCCTCCTTTTATTCACTCAGTCTTTCTAACTAGTTATTATCATTTTCAGTCAGTCTGTCTTTCTATATCTCTGTCATCGTTTTTAGTCACTCAGTCTTTCTATCTCTATATCATCATTTTTGGTCATACTGTCTTTCTTTCTGTAGGTTATAATTTTTAGTCACTCAGTCTTTCTATCTCTTTGTCGTCATTTTCAGTCACTCTGTCTTTCTATCTCTCTGTCATCGTTTTTAGTCAATATGTCTTTCTATCTCTAGATCATCATTTTTGGTCAGTCTGTTTTTCTATCTCTAGATCATCACTCTGTCTTTCTAGCTCTAGGTCATCAGTTTTAGTAACTCTGTCTTTCTATTTCTCTATCATCGCTTTTAGTCACTCTGTCTTTCTATCTCTATATCATCATTTTTGGTCATACTGTCTTTCTTTCTCTAGGTTATCATTTTTAGTTACTCAGTCTTTCTATCTCTTTGTCATCATTTTCAGTCAGTCTGCCTTTCTATATCTCTGTCATCGTTTTTATTCACTCTGTCTTTCTATCTCTAGATCATCATCTTTGGTCAGTCTGTTTTTCTATCTCTAGATTATCATTTTTAGTCACTCTGTCTTTCTATCTCTTTATTATCGTTTTCAGTCACTCTGTCTTTCTATCCCTCTGTCATCATTTTTGGTCAATCAGTCTTTCTATCTCTCTGTCATCGTTTTCAGTCATTCTGTCTTTCTGTCTTTAGATCAAAAATTTTGGTCACTCTGTCTTTCTATCTCTAGATCAAAATTTTTGGTCATTCTGTCTTTATATCTCTAGATCAAAATTTTTGGTCACTCTGTCTTTTTATCTCTAGGTCATCCTTTTTAGTCACTCAGTCTTTCTATCTCTTTGTCATCGTTTTCAGTCAGTCTGTCCTTCTGTCTCTCTGTGATCGTTTTTAGTCACTCTGTCTTTCTATCTGTAGGTCATCATTTTTATTCACTCACTCTTTCTATTTCTTTGTCATCATTTTCAGTCACTCTGTCTTTCTATCTCTCTGTCATCGTTTTTAGTCACTATGTCTTTCTATCTCTCTGTTACCATTTTTGGTCATTCTGTCTTTCTATCTCTCTGTCATCGTTTTTAGTCACTCTGTCTTTCTATATCTAGATCATCATTTTTAGTCAGTCTGTCTTTCTATCTCTAGGTCATCCTTTTTAATCAATCAGTCTTTCTATCTCATTGTCATCGTTTTCAGTCACTCTGTCTTTCTATCTCTCTGTCATCATTTTTAGTGACTCTGTCTTTCTATCTCTAGATCATCATTTTTGGTCACTCTGTCTTTCTATCTCTAGGTTATCCTTTTTAGTCAGTCAGTCTTTCTATCTCTTTGTCATCGTTTTCAGTAACTCTGTCTTCCTATCTCTATGTCAACATTTTTAGTTACTCCGTCTTTCTATCTCTCTGTCATCGTTTTCAGTCACTCTGTCTTTCTATATCTAGATCATCATTTTCAGTCAGTCTGTCTTTCTATCTCTAGGTCATCCTTTTTAATAACTCAGTCTTTCTATCTCATTGTAATCGTTTTCAGTCACTCTGTCTTTCTATCTCTCTGTCATCATTTTTAGTGACTCTGTCTTTCTATCTCTAGATCATCATTTTTGGTCACTCTGTCTTTCTATCTCTAGGTCATCCTTTTTAGTCACTCAGTCTTTCTATCTCTTTGTCATCGTTCTCAATCACTCTGTCTTTCTATCTCTAGATCATCATTTTCAGTCACTCTGTCTTTCTATCACTACATCATCCTTTTTAGTAACTCTGTCTTTCTATTTTTCTATCATCGTTTTCACTCACTCTGTCTTTGTTTCTATCTGTCATCGTATTTAGTCACTCTGTCTTTCTATCTCTCTGTCATCGTTTTTAGTCACTCTGTCTTTCTATCTTTAGATCATCATTTTTGGTCACTCTGTTTGTCTATCTCTAAGTCATCCTTTTTAGTCACTCAGTCTTTCTTTTTCTTTGTCATCGTTTTCAGTCACTCTGTCTTTCTATCTTTAGATCATCATTTTTGGTCACTCTGTTTTTCTATCTCTAGGTCATCCTTTTTAGTCACTCAGTCTTTCTATTTCTTATTCGTCATTCTCAGCCACTTTGTCTTTCTATCTCTGGATCATCATTTTTGGTCACTCTGTCTTTTTAGCTCTAGGTCATCAGTTTTAGTAACTCAGTCTTTCTATTTCTCTATCATCGCTTTTAGTCACTCTGTCTTTTTATCTCTATGTCATACTTTTTAGTCACTCTGTCTTTCTATCTCTCTGTCATCGTTTTTAGTCACTATGTCTTTCTATCTCTAGATCATCATTTTTGGTCAGTCTGTTTTTCTATCTCTAGATCATCATTTTTAGTCACTCAGTCTTTTTATCTCTTTGTTATCGTTTTCAGTCACTTCGTCTTTCTATCTCTCTGTCATCATTTTTGGTCAATCAGTCTTTCTATCTCTCTGTCATCGTTTTCAGTCATTCTGTCTTTCTGTCTTTAGATCAAAAATTTTGGTCACTCTGTCTTTCTATCTCTAAATCAAAATTTTTGGTCATTCTGTCTTTGTATCTCTAGATCAAAATTTTTGGTCACTCTGTCTTTTTATCTCTAGGTCATCCTTTTTAGTCACTCAGTCTTTCTATCTCTCTGTCATCGTTTTTAGTCACTCTGTCTTTCTATCTCTAGATCATCATTTTTGGTCACTCTACCTTTCTATATCTAGGTCATCGTTTTTAGTCATTCTGTCCTTCTGTCTCTCTGTGATCGTTTTTAGTCACTCTGTCTTTCTATCTGTAGGTCATCATTTTTATTCACTCACTCTTTCTATTTCTTTGTCATCGTTTTCAGTCACTCTGTCTTTCTATCTCTCTGTCATCGTTTTTAGTCACTATGTCTTTCTATCTCTCTGTTACCATTTTTGGTCATTCTGTCTTTCTATCTCTCTGTCATCGTTTTTAGTCACTCTGTCTTTCTATATCTAGATCATCATTTTTAGTCAGTCTGTCTTTCTATCTCTAGGTCATCCTTTTTAATCAATCAGTCTTTCTATCTCTTTTTCATCGTTTTCAGATCGTCATTTTTGGTCACTCTGTCTTTCTATCTCTTTGTCATCGTCTTCAGTCACTCTGTCTTTCTATCTCTCTGTCATCATTTTTAGTCACTCTGCCTTTCTATCTCTAGATCATCATTTTTGGTCACTCTGTCTTTCTATCTCTAGGTTACCCTTTTTAGTCACTCAGTCTTTCTATCTCTTTTTCATCGTTTTCAGATCGTCATTTTTGGTCAGTCTGTCTTTCTATATCTCTGTCATCGTTTTTAGTGACTCCGTCTTTCTATCTCTCTGTCATCGTTTTAGTCACTCTATCGTTATATCTCTACATCATCATTTTTGGTCACTCTGTCTTTCTATCTCTAGGTTATCCTTTTTAGTCAGTCTGTCTTACTATCCCTTTGTCATCGTTTTCAGTCACACTGTCTTTCTATCTCTCTTTCATCGTTTTTAGTCACTCTGTCTTTCTATCTCTAGATCATCATTTTTTGGTTATTCTGACTTTTTTTCTCTAGGTCATCCTTTTTAGTCACTCAGTCTTTCTATGTCTTTGTCATCGTTTTCAGTCACTTGTCTTTCTATCTCTATGTCATCGTTTTTAGTCACTCCGTCTTTCTATCTCTAGGTCATCCTTTTTAGTCACTCAGTCTTTCTATCTCTTTGTCATCGTTTTCAGTCACTCTGTCTTTCTATCTCTCTGTCAACATGTTTAGTCACTATGTCTTTTTATCTCTCTGTGATCATTTTTGGTCATTCTGTTATTCTATCTCTAGGTCCTCCTTTTATTCACTCAGTCTTTCTAACTAGTTATTATCATTTTCAGTCAGTCTGTCTTTCTATATCTCTGTCATCGTTTTTAGTCACTCAGTCTTTCTATCTCTATATCATCATTTTTGGTCATACTGTCTTTCTTTCTGTAGGTTATAATTTTTAGTCACTCAGTCTTTCTATCTCTTTGTCGTCATTTTCAGTCACTCTGTCTTTCTATCTCTCTGTCATCGTTTTTAGTCAATATGTCTTTCTATCTCTAGATCATCATTTTTGGTCAGTCTGTTTTTCTATCTCTAGATCATCACTCTGTCTTTCTAGCTCTAGGTCATCAGTTTTAGTAACTCTGTCTTTCTATTTCTCTATCATCGCTTTTAGTCACTCTGTCTTTCTATCTCTATATCATCATTTTTGGTCATACTGTCTTTCTTTCTCTAGGTTATCATTTTTAGTTACTCAGTCTTTCTATCTCTTTGTCATCATTTTCAGTCAGTCTGCCTTTCTATATCTCTGTCATCGTTTTTATTCACTCTGTCTTTCTATCTCTAGATCATCATCTTTGGTCAGTCTGTTTTTCTATCTCTAGATTATCATTTTTAGTCACTCTGTCTTTCTATCTCTTTATTATCGTTTTCAGTCACTCTGTCTTTCTATCCCTCTGTCATCATTTTTGGTCAATCAGTCTTTCTATCTCTCTGTCATCGTTTTCAGTCATTCTGTCTTTCTGTCTTTAGATCAAAAATTTTGGTCACTCTGTCTTTCTATCTCTAGATCAAAATTTTTGGTCATTCTGTCTTTATATCTCTAGATCAAAATTTTTGGTCACTCTGTCTTTTTATCTCTAGGTCATCCTTTTTAGTCACTCAGTCTTTCTATCTCTTTGTCATCGTTTTCAGTCAGTCTGTCCTTCTGTCTCTCTGTGATCGTTTTTAGTCACTCTGTCTTTCTATCTGTAGGTCATCATTTTTATTCACTCACTCTTTCTATTTCTTTGTCATCATTTTCAGTCACTCTGTCTTTCTATCTCTCTGTCATCGTTTTTAGTCACTATGTCTTTCTATCTCTCTGTTACCATTTTTGGTCATTCTGTCTTTCTATCTCTCTGTCATCGTTTTTAGTCACTCTGTCTTTCTATATCTAGATCATCATTTTTAGTCAGTCTGTCTTTCTATCTCTAGGTCATCCTTTTTAATCAATCAGTCTTTCTATCTCATTGTCATCGTTTTCAGTCACTCTGTCTTTCTATCTCTCTGTCATCATTTTTAGTGACTCTGTCTTTCTATCTCTAGATCATCATTTTTGGTCACTCTGTCTTTCTATCTCTAGGTTATCCTTTTTAGTCAGTCAGTCTTTCTATCTCTTTGTCATCGTTTTCAGTAACTCTGTCTTCCTATCTCTATGTCAACATTTTTAGTTACTCCGTCTTTCTATCTCTCTGTCATCGTTTTCAGTCACTCTGTCTTTCTATATCTAGATCATCATTTTCAGTCAGTCTGTCTTTCTATCTCTAGGTCATCCTTTTTAATAACTCAGTCTTTCTATCTCATTGTAATCGTTTTCAGTCACTCTGTCTTTCTATCTCTCTGTCATCATTTTTAGTGACTCTGTCTTTCTATCTCTAGATCATCATTTTTGGTCACTCTGTCTTTCTATCTCTAGGTCATCCTTTTTAGTCACTCAGTCTTTCTATCTCTTTGTCATCGTTCTCAATCACTCTGTCTTTCTATCTCTAGATCATCATTTTCAGTCACTCTGTCTTTCTATCACTACATCATCCTTTTTAGTAACTCTGTCTTTCTATTTTTCTATCATCGTTTTCACTCACTCTGTCTTTGTTTCTATCTGTCATCGTATTTAGTCACTCTGTCTTTCTATCTCTCTGTCATCGTTTTTAGTCACTCTGTCTTTCTATCTTTAGATCATCATTTTTGGTCACTCTGTTTGTCTATCTCTAAGTCATCCTTTTTAGTCACTCAGTCTTTCTTTTTCTTTGTCATCGTTTTCAGTCACTCTGTCTTTCTATCTTTAGATCATCATTTTTGGTCACTCTGTTTTTCTATCTCTAGGTCATCCTTTTTAGTCACTCAGTCTTTCTATTTCTTATTCGTCATTCTCAGCCACTTTGTCTTTCTATCTCTGGATCATCATTTTTGGTCACTCTGTCTTTTTAGCTCTAGGTCATCAGTTTTAGTAACTCAGTCTTTCTATTTCTCTATCATCGCTTTTAGTCACTCTGTCTTTTTATCTCTATGTCATACTTTTTAGTCACTCTGTCTTTCTATCTCTCTGTCATCGTTTTTAGTCACTATGTCTTTCTATCTCTAGATCATCATTTTTGGTCAGTCTGTTTTTCTATCTCTAGATCATCATTTTTAGTCACTCAGTCTTTTTATCTCTTTGTTATCGTTTTCAGTCACTTCGTCTTTCTATCTCTCTGTCATCATTTTTGGTCAATCAGTCTTTCTATCTCTCTGTCATCGTTTTCAGTCATTCTGTCTTTCTGTCTTTAGATCAAAAATTTTGGTCACTCTGTCTTTCTATCTCTAAATCAAAATTTTTGGTCATTCTGTCTTTGTATCTCTAGATCAAAATTTTTGGTCACTCTGTCTTTTTATCTCTAGGTCATCCTTTTTAGTCACTCAGTCTTTCTATCTCTCTGTCATCGTTTTTAGTCACTCTGTCTTTCTATCTCTAGATCATCATTTTTGGTCACTCTACCTTTCTATATCTAGGTCATCGTTTTTAGTCATTCTGTCCTTCTGTCTCTCTGTGATCGATTTTAGTCACTCTGTCTTTCTATCTGTAGGTCATCATTTTTATTCACTCACTCTTTCTATTTCTTTGTCATCGTTTTCAGTCACTCTGTCTTTCTATCTCTCTGTCATCGTTTTTAGTCACTATGTCTTTCTATCTCTCTGTTACCATTTTTGGTCATTCTGTCTTTCTATCTCTCTGTCATCGTTTTTAGTGATTCTGTCTTTCTATATCTAGATCATCATTTTTAGTCAGTCTGTCTTTCTATCTCTAGGTCATCCTTTTTAATCAATCAGTCTTTCTATCTCATTGTCATCGTTTTCAGTCACTCTGTCTTTCTATCTCTAGATCATCATTTTTGGTCACTCTACCTTTCTATATCTAGGTCATCGTCTTTAGTCAGTCAGTCTTTCTATCTCTTTGTCATCGTTTTCAGTCAGTCTGTCCTTCTATCTCTCTGTGATCGTTTTTAGTCACTCCGTCTTTCTATCTCTAGATCATCATTTTTGTTCACTCTGTCTTTCTATCTGTAGGTCATCATTTTTAGTCACTCAGTCTTTCTATCTCTTTGTCATCGTTTTCAGTCACTCTGTCTTTCTATCTCTCTGTCATCGTTTTTATTCACTATGTCTTTCTATCTCTCTGTTATCATTTTTGGTCATTCTGTCTTTCTATCTCTCTGTAATCGTTTTTAGTCACTCTGTCTTTCTATATCTAGATCATCATTTTTAGTCAGTCTGTCTTTCTATCTCTAGGTCATCCTTTTTAATCAATCAGTCTTTCTATCTCATTGTCATCGTTTTCAGTCACTCTGTCTTTCTATCTCTCTGTCATCATTTTTATTGACTCTGTCGTTCTATCTCTAGATCATCATTTTTGGTCACTCTGTCTTTCTATCTCTAGGTTATCCTTTTTAGTCAGTCAGTCTTTCTATCTCTTTGTCATCGTTTTCACTAACTCTGTCTTCCTATCTCTCTGTCAACATTTTTAGTTACTCCGTCTTTCTATCTCTCTGTCATCGTTTTTAGTCACTCTGTCTTTCTATATCTAGATCATCATTTTTAGTCAGTCTGTCTTTCTATCTCTAGGTCATCCTTTTTAATCACTCAGTCTTTCTATCTCATTGTCATCGTTTTCAGTCACTCTGTCTTTCTATCTCTCTGTCATCATTTTTAGTGACTCTGTCTTTCTATCTCTAGATCATCATTTTTGGTCACTCTGTCTTTCTATCTCTAGGTCATCCTTTTTAGTCACTCAGTCTTTCTATCTCTTTGTCATCGTTCTCAATCATTCTGTCTTTCTATCTCTAGATCATCATTTTCAGTCACTCTGTCTTTCTATCACTACATCATCCTTTTTAGTAACTCTGTCTTTCTATTTCTCTATCATCGTTTTCAGTCACTCTGTCTTTGTTTCTATCTGTCATCGTATTTAGTCACTCTGTCTTTCTATCTCTCTGTCATCGTTTTTAGTCACTCTGTCTTTCTATCTTTAGATCATCATTTTTGGTCACTCTGTTTGTCTATCTCTAGGTCATCCTTTTTAGTCACTCAGTCTTTCTTTTTCTTTGTCATCGTTTTCAGTCACTCTGTCTTTCTATCTTTAGATCATCATTTTTGGTCACTCTGTTTTTCTATATCTAGGTCATCCTTTTTAGTCACTCAGTCTTTCTATTTCTTTGTCGTCATTCTCAGCCACTTTGTCTTTCTATCTCTGGATCATCATTTTTGGTCACTCTGTCTTTTTAGCTCTAGGTCATCAGTTTTAGTAACTCAGTCTTTCTTTTTCTCTATCATCGCTTTTAGTCACTCTGTCTTTCTATCTCTAGGTCGTCCTTTTTAGTCACTCAGTCTTTCTATCTGTTTGTCATCGTTTTCAGTCACTCTGTCTTTCTATCTCTCTGTTATCGTTTTTAGTCACTCTGTCTTTCTATCTCTAGATCATCATTTTTGGTCACTCTGTCTTTCTATCTCTAGGTTATCCTTTTTAGTCACTCAGTCTTTCTATCTCTTTGTCATCGTCTGCAGTCACTCTGTCTTTCTATCTCTCTGTCATCATTTTTAGTCACTCTGTCTTTCTATCTCTAGATCATCATTTTTGGTCACTCTGTCTTTCTATCTCTAGGTTACCCTTTTTAGTCACTCAGTCTTTCTATCTCTTTTTCATCGTTTTCAGATCGTCATTTTTGGTCACTCTGTCTTTCTATCTCTCTGTCATCATTTTTAGTGACTCCGTCTTTCTATCTCTCTGTCATCGTTTTAGTCACTCTATCGTTATATCTCTACATCATCATTTTTGGTCACTCTGTCTTTCTATCTCTGGGTTATCCTTTTTAGTCAGTCTGTCTTACTATCCCTTTGTCATC
Source organism: Onchidella celtica (assembly GCA_963931925.1). Classification (NCBI taxonomy): domain Eukaryota; kingdom Metazoa; phylum Mollusca; class Gastropoda; order Systellommatophora; family Onchidiidae; genus Onchidella; species Onchidella celtica. The sequence goes on from OZ007575.1 coordinate 639,750, forward strand.
GTTTTCAGTCACACTGTCTTTCTATCTCTCTTTCATCGTTTTTAGTCACTCTGTCTTTCTATCTCTAGATCATCATTTTTTGGTTATTCTGACTTTTTTTCTCTAGGTCATCCTTTTTAGTCACTCAGTCTTTCTATGTCTTTGTCATCGTTTTCAGTCACTCTGTCTTTCTATCTCTATGTCATCGTTTTTAGTCACTCCGTCTTTCTATCTCTTTGTCATCGTTTTCAGTCACTCTGTCTTTCTATCTCTCTGTCAACATGTTTAGTCACTATGTCTTTCTATCTCTCTGTTATCATTTTTGGTCATTCTGTTATTCTATCTCTAGGTCCTCCGTTTATTCACTCAGTCTTTCTAACTAGTTATTATCATTTTCAGTCAGTCTGTCTTTCTATATCTCTGTCATCGTTTTTAGTCACTCTGTCTTTCTATCTCTATATCATCATTTTTGGTCATACTGTCTTTCTTTCTGTGGGTTATAATTTTTAGTCACTCAGTCTTTCTATCTCTTTGTCATCATTTTCAGTCACTCTGTCTTTCTATCTCTATGTCATCGTTTTTAGTCACTATGTCTTTCTATCTCTAGATCATCATTTTTGGTCAGTCTGTTTTTCTATCTCTAGATCATCACTCTGTCTTTCTAGCTCTAGGTCATCAGTTTTAGTCACTCTGTCTTTCTATCTCTATATCATCATTTTTGGTCATACTGTCTTTCTTTCTCTAGGTTATCATTTTTAGTTACTCAGTCTTTCTATCTCTTTGTCATCATTTTCAGTTACTCTGTCTTTCTATCTCTCTGTCATCGTTTTTAGTCACTATGTCTTTCTATCTCTAGATCATCATCTTTGGTCAGTCTGTTTTTCTATCTCTAGATCATCATTTTTAGTCACTCTGTCTTTCTATCTCTTTGTTATCGTTTTCAGTCACTCTGTCTTTCTATCCCTCTGTCATCATTTTTGGTCAATCAGTCTTTCTATCTCTCTGTCATCGTTTTCAGTCATTCTGTCTTTCTGTCTTTAGATCAAAAATTTTGGTCACTCTGTCTTTCTATCTCTAGATCAAAATTTTTGGTCATTCTGTCTTTATATCTCTAGATCAAAATTTTTGGTCACTCTGTCTTTTTATCTCTAGGTCATCCTTTTTAGTCACTCAGTCTTTCTATCTCTTTGTCATCGTTTTCAGTCAGTCTGTCCTTCTGTCTCTCTGTGATCGTTTTTAGTCACTCTGTCTTTCTATCTGTAGGTCATCATTTTTATTCACTCACTCTTTCTATTTCTTTGTCATCGTTTTCAGTCACTCTGTCTTTCTATCTCTCTGTCATCGTTTTTAGTCACTATGTCTTTCTATCTCTCTGTTACCATTTTTGGTCATTCTGTCTTTCTATCTCTCTGTCATCGTTTTTAGTCACTCTGTCTTTCTATATCTAGATCATCATTTTTAGTCAGTCTGTCTTTCTATCTCTAGGTCATCCTTTTTAATCAATCAGTCTTTCTATCTCATTGTCATCGTTTTCAGTCACTCTGTCTTTCTATCTCTCTGTCATCATTTTTAGTGACTCTGTCTTTCTATCTCTAGATCATCATTTTTGGTCACTCTGTCTTTCTATCTCTAGGTTATCCTTTTTAGTCAGTCAGTCTTTCTATCTCTCTGTCATCGTTTTCAGTAACTCTGTCTTCCTATCTCTCTGTCAACATTTTTAGTTACTCCGTCTTTCTATCTCTCTGTCATCGTTTTTAGTCACTCTGTCTTTCTATATCTAGATCATCATTTTTAGTCAGTCTGTCTTTCTATCTCTAGGTCATCCTTTTTAATCACTCAGTCTTTCTATCTCATTGTCATCGTTTTCAGTCACTCTGTCTTTCTATCTCTCTGTCATCATTTTTAGTGACTCTGTCTTTCTATCTCTAGATCATCATTTTTGGTCACTCTGTCTTTCTATCTCTAGGTCATTCTTTTTAGTCACTCAGTCTTTCTATCTCTTTGTCATCGTTCTCAATCACTCTGTCTTTCTATCTCTAGATCATCATTTTCAGTCACTCTGTCTTTCTATCACTACATCATCCTTTTTAGTAACTCTGTCTTTCTATTTCTCTATCATCGTTTTCAGTCACTCTGTCTTTGTTTCTATCTGTCATTGTTTTTAGTCACTCTGTCTTTCTATCTCTCTGTCATCGTTTTTATTCACTCTGTCTTTCTATCTTTAGATCATCATTTTCGGTCACTCTCTTTTTCTATCTCTAGGTCATCCTTTTTAGTCACTCAAGTCTTTCTTTTTCTTTGTCATCGTTTTCAGTCACTCTGTCTTTCTATCTCTCTGTCATCGTTTTTAGTCACTCTGTCTTTCTATCTTTAGATCATCATTTTTGTTCACTCTGTCTTTCTAGCTCTAGGTCATCATTTTTAGTAACTCAGTCTTTCTATTTCTCTATCATCGCTTTTAGTCACTCTGTCTTTCTATCTCTAGGTCGTCCTTTTTAGTCACTCAGTCTTTCTATCTCTTTGTCATCGTTTTCAGTCACTCTGTCTTTCTATCTCTCTGTCATCGTTTTTAGTCACTCTGTCTTTCTATCTTTAGATCATCATTTTTGGTCACTCTGTTTGTCTATCTCTAAGTCATCCTTTTTAGTCACTCAGTCTTTCTTTTTCTTTGTCATCGTTTTCAGTCACTCTGTCTTTCTATCTTTAGATCATCATTTTTGGTCACTCTGTTTTTCTATCTCTAGGTCATCCTTTTTAGTCACTCAGTCTTTCTATTTCTTATTCGTCATTCTCAGCCACTTTGTCTTTCTATCTCTGGATCATCATTTTTGGTCACTCTGTCTTTTTAGCTCTAATTCATCAGCTTTAGTAACTCAGTCTTTCTATTTCTCTATCATCGCTTTTAGTCACTCTGTCTTTTTATCTCTATGTCATACTTTTTAGTCACTCTGTCTTTCTATCTCTCTGTCATCGTTTTTAGTCACTATGTCTTTCTATCTCTAGATCATCATTTTTGGTCAGTCTGTTTTTCTATCTCTAGATCATCATTTTTAGTCACTCAGTCTTTTTATCTCTTTGTTATCGTTTTCAGTCACTTCGTCTTTCTATCTCTCTGTCATCATTTTTGGTCAATCAGTCTTTCTATCTCTCTGTCATCGTTTTCAGTCATTCTGTCTTTCTGTCTTTAGATCAAAAATTTTGGTCACTCTGTCTTTCTATCTCTAGATCAAAATTTTTGGTCACTCTGTCTTTCTATCTCTAGATCAAAATTTTTGGTCATTCTGTCTTTGTATCTCTAGATCAAAATTTTTGGTCACTCTGTCTTTTTATCTCTAGGTCATCCTTTTTAGTCACTCAGTCTTTCTATCTCTCTGTCATCGTTTTTAGCCACTCTGTCTTTCTATCTCTAGATCATCATTTTTGGTCACTCTACCTTTCTATCTCTAGGTCATCGTTTTTAGTCAGTCAGTCTTTCTATCTCTTTGTCATCGTTTTCAGTCAGTCTGTCCTTCTATCTCTCTGTGATCGTTTTTAGTCACTCCGTCTTTCTATCTCTAGATCATCATTTTTGTTCACTCTGTCTTTCTATCTGTAGGTCATCATTTTTAGTCACTCAGTCTTTCTATCTCTTTGTCATCGTTTTCAGTCACTCTGTCTTTCTATCTCTCTGTCATCGTTTTTATTCACTATGTCTTTCTATATCTCTGTTATCATTTTTGGTCATTCTGTCTTTCTATCTCTTTGTAATCGTTTTTAGTCACTCTGTCTTTCTATATCTAGCTCATCATTTTTAGTCAGTCTGTCTTTCTATCTCTAGGTCATCCTTTTTAATCAATCAGTCTTTCTATCTCATTGTCATCGTTTTCAGTCACTCTGTCTTTCTATCTCTCTGTCATCATTTTTAGTGACTCTGTCTTTCTATCTCTAGATCATCATTTTTGGTCACTCTGTCTTTCTATCTCTAGGTTATCCGTTTTAGTCAGTCAGTCTTTCTATCTCTTTGTCATCGTTTTCAGTAACTCTGTCTTCCTATCTCTCTGTCAACATTTTTAGTTACTCCGTCTTTCTATCTCTCTGTCATCGTTTTTAGTCACTCTGTCTTTTTTATATCTAGATCATCATTTTTAGTCAGTCTGTCTTTCTATCTCTAGGTCATCCTTTTTAATCACTCAGTCTTTCTATCTCATTTTCATCGTTTTCAGTCACTCTGTCTTTCTATCTCTCTGTCATCATTTTTAGTGACTCTGTCTTTCTATCTCTAGATCATCATTTTTGGTCACTCTGTCTTTCTATCTCTAGGTCATTCTTTTTAGTCACTCAGTCTTTCTATCTCTTTGTCATCGTTCTCAATCACTCTGTCTTTCTATCTCTAGATCATCATTTTCAGTCACTCTGTCTTTCTATCACTACATCATCCTTTTTAGTAACTCTGTCTTTCTATTTCTCTATCATCGTTTTCAGTCACTCTGTCTTTGTTTCTATCTGTCATTGTTTTTAGTCACTCTGTCTTTCTATCTCTCTGTCATCGTTTTTATTCACTCTGTCTTTCTATCTTTAGATCATCATTTTCGGTCACTCTCTTTTTCTATCTCTAGGTCATCCTTTTTAGTCACTCAAGTCTTTCTTTTTCTTTGTCATCGTTTTCAGTCACTCTGTCTTTCTATCTCTGGATCATCATTTTTGTTCACTCTGTCTTTCTAGCTCTAGGTCATCATTTTTAGTAACTCAGTCTTTCTATTTCTCTATCATCGCTTTTAGTCACTCTGTCTTTCTATCTCTAGGTCGTCCTTTTTAGTCACTCAGTCTTTCTATCTCTTTGTCATCGTTTTCAGTCACTCTGTCTTTCTATCTCTCTGTCATCGTTTTTAGTCACTCTGTCTTTCTATCTTTAGATCATCATTTTTGGTCACTCTGTTTGTCTATCTCTAAGTCATCCTTTTTAGTCACTCAGTCTTTCTTTTTCTTTGTCATCGTTTTCAGTCACTCTGTCTTTCTATCTTTAGATCATCATTTTTGGTCACTCTGTTTTTCTATCTCTAGGTCATCCTTTTTAGTCACTCAGTCTTTCTATTTCTTATTCGTCATTCTCAGCCACTTTGTCTTTCTATCTCTGGATCATCATTTTTGGTCACTCTGTCTTTTTAGCTCTAATTCATCAGCTTTAGTAACTCAGTCTTTCTATTTCTCTATCATCGCTTTTAGTCACTCTGTCTTTTTATCTCTATGTCATACTTTTTAGTCACTCTGTCTTTCTATCTCTCTGTCATCGTTTTTAGTCACTATGTCTTTCTATCTCTAGATCATCATTTTTGGTCAGTCTGTTTTTCTATCTCTAGATCATCATTTTTAGTCACTCAGTCTTTTTATCTCTTTGTTATCGTTTTCAGTCACTTCGTCTTTCTATCTCTCTGTCATCATTTTTGGTCAATCAGTCTTTCTATCTCTCTGTCATCGTTTTCAGTCATTCTGTCTTTCTGTCTTTAGATCAAAAATTTTGGTCACTCTGTCTTTCTATCTCTAGATCAAAATTTTTGGTCACTCTGTCTTTCTATCTCTAGATCAAAATTTTTGGTCATTCTGTCTTTGTATCTCTAGATCAAAATTTTTGGTCACTCTGTCTTTTTATCTCTAGGTCATCCTTTTTAGTCACTCAGTCTTTCTATCTCTCTGTCATCGTTTTTAGCCACTCTGTCTTTCTATCTCTAGATCATCATTTTTGGTCACTCTACCTTTCTATCTCTAGGTCATCGTTTTTAGTCAGTCAGTCTTTCTATCTCTTTGTCATCGTTTTCAGTCAGTCTGTCCTTCTATCTCTCTGTGATCGTTTTTAGTCACTCCGTCTTTCTATCTCTAGATCATCATTTTTGTTCACTCTGTCTTTCTATCTGTAGGTCATCATTTTTAGTCACTCAGTCTTTCTATCTCTTTGTCATCGTTTTCAGTCACTCTGTCTTTCTATCTCTCTGTCATCGTTTTTATTCACTATGTCTTTCTATATCTCTGTTATCATTTTTGTTCATTCTGTCTTTCTATCTCTCTGTAATCGTTTTTAGTCACTCTGTCTTTCTATATCTAGATCATCATTTTTAGTCAGTCTGTCTTTCTATCTCTAGGTCATCCTTTTTAATCAATCAGTCTTTCTATCTCATTGTCATCGTTTTCAGTCACTCTGTCTTTCTATCTCTCTGTCATCATTTTTAGTGACTCTGTCTTTCTATCTCTAGATCATCATTTTTGGTCACTCTGTCTTTCTATCTCTAGGTTATCCTTTTTAGTCAGTCAGTCTTTCTATCTCTTTGTCATCGTTTTCAGTAACTCTGTCTTCCTATCTCTCTGTCAACATTTTTAGTTACTCCGCCTTTCTATCTCTCTGTCATCGTTTTTAGTCACTCTGTCTTTCTATATCTAGATCATCATTTTTAGTCAGTCTGTCTTTCTATCTCTAGGTCATCCTTTTTAATCACTCAGTCGTTCTATCTCATTGTCATCGTTTTCAGTCACTCTGTCTTTCTATCTCTCTGTCATCATTTTTAGTGACTCTGTCTTTCTATCTCTAGATCATCATTTTTGGTCACTCTGTCTTTCTATCTCTAGGTCATCCTTTTTAGTCACTCAGTCTTTCTATCTCTTTGTCATCGTTCTCAATCACTCTGTCTTTCTATCTCTAGATCATCATTTTCAGTCACTATGTCTTTCTATCACTACATCATCCTTTTTAGTAACTCTGTCTTTCTATTTCTCTATCATCGTTTTCAGTCACTCTGTCTTTGTTTCTATCTGTCATCGTATTTAGTCACTCTGTCTTTCTATCTCTCTGTCATCGTTTTTAGTCACTCTGTCTTTCTATCTTTAGATCATCATTTTTGGTCACTCTGTTTGTCTATCTCTAGGTCATCCTTTTTAGTCACTCAGTCTTTCTTTTTCTTTGTCATCGTTTTCAGTCACTCTGTCTTTCTATCTTTAGATCATCATTTTTGGTCACTCTGTTTTTCTATATCTAGGTCATCCTTTTTAGACACTCAGTCTTTCTATTTCTTTGTCGTCATTCTCAGCCACTTTGTCTTTCTATCTCTGGATCATCATTTTTGGTCACTCTGTCTTTTTAGCTCTAGGTCATCAGTTTTAGTAACTCAGTCTTTCTATTTCTCTATCATCGCTTTTAGTCACTCTGTCTTTCTATCTCTAGGTCGTCCTTTTTAGTCACTCAGTCTTTCTATCTGTTTGTCATCGTTTTCAGTCACTCTGTCTTTCTATCTCTCTGTCATCGTTTTTAGTCACTCTGTCTTTCTATCTCTAGATCATCATTTTTGGTCACTCTGTCTTTCTATCTCTAGGTTATCCTTTTTAGTCACTCAGTCTTTCTATCTCTTTGTCATCGTCTTCAGTCACTCTGTCTTTCTATCTCTCTGTCATCATTTTTAGTCACTCTGTCTTTCTATCTCTAGATCATCATTTTTGGTCACTCTGTCTTTCTATCTCTAGGTTACCCTTTTTAGTCACTCAGTCTTTCTATCTCTTTTTCATCGTTTTCAGATCGTCATTTTTGGTCACTCTGTCTTTCTATCTCTCTGTCATCATTTTTAGTGACTCCGTCTTTCTATCTCTCTGTCATCGTTTTAGTCACTCTGTCGTTATATCTCTACATCATCATTTTTGGTCACTCTGTCTTTCTATCTCTAGGTTATCCTTTTTAGTCAGTCTGTCTTACTATCCCTTTGTCATCGTTTTCAGTCACACTGTCTTTCTATCTCTCTTTCATCGTTTTTAGTCACTCTGTCTTTCTATCTCTAGATCATCATTTTTTGGTTATTCTGACTTTTTTTTTCTAGGTCATCCTTTTTATTCACTCAGTCTTTCTATGTCTTTGTCATCGTTTTCAGTCACTCTGTCCTTCTATCTCTATGTCATCGTTTTTAGTCATTCCGTCTTTCTATCTCTAGGTCATCCTTTTTAGTCACTCAGTCTTTCTATCTCTTTGTCATCGTTTTCAGTCACTCTGTCTTTCTATCTCTCTGTCAACATGTTTAGTCACTATGTCTTTCTATCTCTCTGTTATCATTTTTGGTCATTCTGTTATTCTATCTCTAGGTCCTCCTTTTATTCACTCAGTCTTTCTAACTAGTTATTATCATTTTCAGTCAGTCTGTCTTTCTATATCTCTGTCATCGTTTTTAGTCACTCTGTCTTTCTACCTCTATATCATCATTTTTGGTCATACTGTCTTTCTTTCTGTAGGTTATAATTTTTAGTCACTCAGTCTTTCTATCTCTTTGTCATCATTTTCAGTCACTCTGTCTTTCTATCTCTCTGTCATCGTTTTTAGTCACTATGTCTTTCTATCTCTAGATCATCATTTTTGGTCAGTCTGTTTTTCTATCTCTAGATCATCACTCTGTCTTTCTAGCTCTAGGTCATCAGTTTTAGTAACTCTGTCTTTCTATTTCTCTATCATCGCTTTTAGTCACTCTGTCTTTCTATCTCTATATCATCATTTTTGGTCATACTGTCTTTCTTTCTCTAGGTTATCATTTTTAGTTACTCAGTTTTTCTATCTCTTTGTCATCATTTTCAGTCACTCTGTCTTTCTATCTCTCGGTCATCGTTTTTAGTCACTATGTCTTTCTATCTCTAGATCATCATCTTTGGTCAGTCTGTTTTTCTATCTCTAGATCATCATTTTTAGTCACTCTGTCCTTCTATCTCTTTGTTATCGTTTTCAGTCACTCTGTCTTTCTATCCCTCTGTCATCATTTTTGGTCAATCAGTCTTTCCATCTCTCTGTCATCGTGTTTAGTCACTCTGTCTTTCTATATCTAGATCATCATTTTTAGTCAGTCTGTCTTTCTATCTCTCTGTCATCCTTTTTAATCAATCAGTCTTTCTATCTCATTGTCATCGTTTTCAGTCACTCTGTCTTTCTATCTCTCTGTCATCATTTTTAGTGACTCTGTCTTTCTATCTCTAGATCATCATTTTTGGTCACTCTGTCTTTCTATCTCTAGGTTATCCTTTTTAGTCAGTCAGTCTTTCTATCTCTTTGTCATCGTTTTCAGTAACTCTGTCTTCCTATCTCTCTGTCAACATTTTTAGTTACTCCGTCTTTCTATCTCTCTGTCATCGTTTTTAGTCACTCTGTCTTTCTATATCTAGATCATCATTTTTAGTCAGTCTGTCTTTCTATCTCTAGGTCGTCCTTTTTAATCAATCAGTCTTTCTATCTCTTTGTCATCGTTTTCAGTCACTCTGTCTTTCTATCTCTCTGTCATCGTTTTTAGTCACTCTGTCTTTCTATCTCTATATCATCATTTTTGGTCATACTGTCTTTCTTTCTCTAGGTTATAATTTTTAGTCACTCAGTCTTTCTATCTCTCTGTCATCGTTTTTAGTCACTACGTCTTTCTATCTCTAGATCATCATTTTTGGTCAGTCTGTTTTTCTATCTCTAGATCATCATTTTTAGTCACTCAGTCTTTCTATCTCTTTGTCATCGTTTTCAGTCAATCTGTCTTTCTATCTCTCTGTCATCATTTTTGGTCAATCAGTCTTTCTATCTCTCTGTCATCGTTTTCAGTCATTCTGTCTTTCTGTCTCTAGATCAAAATTTTTGGTCACTCTGTCTTTCTATCTCCAGATCAAAATTTTTGTCACTCTGTCTTTCTATCTGTAGATCAAAATTTTTGGTCACTCTGTCTTTCTATCACTAGATCAAAATTTTTGGTCACTCTGTCTTTCTATCTCTAGGTCATCCTTTTTAGTCACTCAGTCTTTCTATCTATTTGTCATCGTTTTCAGTCAATCTGTCTTTCTATCTCTCTGTCATCGTTTTTAGTCGCTCTGTCTTTCTATCTCTAGATCATCATTTTTGGTCACTCTGTCTTTCTATCTTTAGGTCATCGTTTTTCGTCAGTCAGTCTTTCTATCTCTTTGTCATCGTTTTCAGTCAGTCTGTCCTTCTATCTTTCTGTGATCGTTTTTAGTCACTCCGTCTTTCTATCTCTAGATCACCCTTTTTGTTCACTCTGTCTTTCTATCTCTAGGTCATCATTTTTAGTCACTCAGTCTTTCTATCTCTTTGTCATCGTTTTCAGTCACTCTGTCTTTCTATCTCTCTGTCATCGTTTTTAGTCACTATGTCTTTCTATCTCTCTGTTATCATTTTTGGTCATTCTGTCTTTCTGTCTATCTGTCATCGTTTTTAATCACTCTGTCTTTCTATATCTAGATCATCATTTTTAGTCAGTCTGTCTTTCTATCTCTAGGTCATCCTTTTTAATCACTCAGTCTTTCTATGTCTCTCTCATCATTTTTTGTGAATCTGTCTTTCCATCTATAGATCATCATTTTTGGTCACTCTGTCTTTCTATATTTAGGTCATCCTTTTTAATCACTCAGTCTTTCTATCTCTTTGTCATCGTTTTCAGTCACTCTGTCTTTCTATCTCTCTGTCATCGTTTTTAGTCACTATGTCTTTCTATCTCTCTGTTATCATTTTTGGTCATTCTGTCTTTCTGTCTATCTGTCATCGTTTTTAATCACTCTGTCTTTCTATATCTAGATCATCATTTTTAGTCAGTCTGTCTTTCTATCTCTAGGTCATCCTTTTTAATCACTCAGTCTTTCTATGTCTCTCTCATCATTTTTAGTGACTCTGTCTTTCTATCTCTAGATCATCATTTTTGGTCACTCTGTCTTTCTATCTCTAGGTCATCCTTTTTAGTCACTCAGTCTTTCTATCTCTTTGTCATGGTTCTCAATCACTCTGTCTTTCTATCTCTAGATCATCATTTTCAGTCACTCTGTCTTTCTATCACTACTGTTACGAGGTGGGTCCTCGAGTGTTACGAGTTGGAAGAGGGGTGTGCCCTCGAGTGTTACGTTGGGGATTACTAAATTATAAATTTAGGTGTTCGACTGCATTTTTAATAATTATCGAGAGGTTTTAGAAATTACTCTGCCATACCATGCCACATACACTAATAACAATTTCGAGTAAGTTATATCAAGGACCTTGTAGGGCCACAAATTTATTACCTAAAAGTCCTAACAATTTCGTCTATCTTACATATCAAAAGACAACATCAGCAGCATCAAATGAAAATACTAAAATACATAACTATAAATCTCCTCTAGAGTCTTAAGAGATTTGAGACTCTATATCATTCTGATTCATTCACAGTTTACTTAGTAATTATTTATCTTCAGAAATATAGACTGCCTACTACTTCACAAATAATATACTTATGTCTCAGACGACAATATTAACTCATTTAACTGCTTATAAAGGATCAAACCGTCAAGACACACTGACGTAGTTAAGATAGATCTAGATCTGTTCTAGGATGGGCTGGCAATCCCCAGCCTCATCCAGACACATCAATTACAATTTACAAATGTGTATATCAGTCACTCGTTCTAGATCTTAATTGCAAGTAAAACTTTATGGTCTTGCATTCCCTTGGTCGCACTTCTACTGGGAAGTTAGGGTCAGATTCACATCATCTCGAATCATTTTGATGGACTTACGATTGGTTCCCTGAAACGATTTCAGGGAACTGGAGAAAAGAGCTGTGGGTTATTTTCATTGTCTATCCAGGACATAGACATGACGTTAACAGTCTTATGGTTCCCTCTGGCTGAACCTTAGCCGACACCTTCGCAGAATAGGATACGCTGCATGGAGTGAGGTAGCATAAACATGTCACCGCTTATCTTCTGCAAATCACGTGACTGCTCAAATTTGATTGGTGCATCCACTTCGAGCTCCGCTCGCAGCGCCAATAGATTCTATTAATAGTAACAGACAAAGTCAGACTTAGGATGTCAAAACCTTTCGCAAAGTCTCTACACCCTAAACGTTTTATGTACGAATTTATTCACCCCTTATTCGCCCCGTCTTTCCCTGTTAAAGTACACCCAAACTACGGGGTTGCAAACTGCATCGTCACTGTTAATTTATCCATTCGTTCTATCCTGACCCACTTTCTTTCCATCTCTAAGAAAAGCGTTACAAAAACAAACTGTCCACGGGAATAGTTCAAGGACGTTTGGACTGGCCAAAATCAATGATGCCATGTAATAAACAATGCGTGACCTAGCACGGCAATTCAAATCCTAATCCTGACATATCCCCCACCCCAGTGAAAATTTTAAGAAAAATTTACACGATAAGATCCAAGAATCCCAAAGTTATTGTGGTAGGGGCTTAAGTAGTACTGTAGAAAGATGAGCCTTAAGCTTGAGAAGAAAAATCTGACTAAGAACGTGCATATTGGATGGACAAACAGCATACAATAATTAATGCCACGTTCTATAGAATTTATTCTATTTAAACATTCTTACTGCACACAATCAAAATTCTCAGTCAGAAACATCTATAATAATAATGAGTATATCACTGTATACTGCTGGATTAAAGTATAACTATTATGAAATAATGAAGCCTTACTGAAGAAATAGGCTTATAATTATTTAGTCGACACACACAATTGCTGCTTATATACACATTCACACACAATATATTGTTAATTAAAATACTGTGGTATCCAATGGCAGCAGTAGCTCTGGTAGCTTGGTTTGCCATGTCTTCATCTCATTGACCCGCTGACAAGGGCGTCAGGTTTGCCAGAAGTTCAGGTCACAGTCAGGAATGACGCTGGTGGAAAAAGGATATTCACAAAAAAAAGGATTGTAAAAATGGTTCATAACGTAATGAACAAGATAAATGTGAATCCATCCACCGTCTAGAATTGAGGGGGACAAGCACTATCCAACCCCAATACAAGACACAACAATCTTTAATAGGAAATTAAATCAGACGTGACAAAATATCAGCTTGGGAATTGTCACCGCCAGGGATAGCACGGATAACAAAGCGGTATTCCTGGAGTGCAAGACTCCATCTCGTTAATCGAGCATTTTTAGCCCTGTTAGTCTTTAAGAATAACAACGGACGATGGTCCGTTTCAATTATAAATTCAGACATGAGTAGATATCTCGAAAATGCGTTTACAGCAAAAATGATAGCGAGGCACTCTCGCTCGATAATTGCATAGCGGCATTCCCTATCCAGCAACTTGCGGCTGGCGTATAGACATGGCCGCAAAGTATCGTCTCGTTCCTGTAATAACACAGCTCCCAATCCCTTGTCCGACGCATCAGTGCGGACAATAAATATTTGGTTTATGTCTGGTAGTATGAGAATGGGGGAAGTGGAAAACAATTGTTGAACGGTACGAAGTGTATCAGCACATTCGGTTGTCCATTTCACTTTATTAGGAAAATTCTTTCTTGTGAGGTCTGACAACGGAGCTGTAAGCGAAGAAAAATTTGGAATGAATTTCCTATAATAGTTAAGAAAGCCCAATAAACTACGAACTTCTTTCTTAGTTCGAGGAGGTTGGAGCTTTAAGATGGTAGTTATCTTCTTGTCATCAGGAGTCTGAACGCCGTGGGCAATTGTATGGCCCAGAATATTAATTTCATTGTAGCCTAAAAATACCTTACTGGGTTTCGCCGTAAGGCCAGCTCGACGAAGAGCAATAAAAACTTGTCGTAGGGCTGCGAGGTGGCCCGACCAATCGGTTTCATAAATACAAATGTCGTCAAAATACGACAATACGGAATTCATACCCTGGAGCAATATTGTCATCATACGGGCGAAAGTAGCAGGGGCTGTAACTAACCCGAAAGGCATATAGCGCCACTGCATAAGACCCAACGGAGTCTGAAAGGCGGTATATTGCTTGCTATTCTCATCAAGCGGAATTTGCCAATAACCTTTGGAAAGATCGATTTTAGAAAAAATCGTTGCCCTCGCTAACTGAGCAAAAAGATTCTGCTGGTTGGGAATCGGTTCAGCGTCATATATCGTAACCTCATTAAGTTTACGATAATCAATACAAAAACGCACGGTATCATCTTTTTTTTTCACTAAGACGATGGGTGAGTTATATGGACTCGTCGATCGCTCTATCACTCCCAGGTGAAACATGTTACGTACCTCGGATATTATAGTCTCCTGTGCGTGCAGCGGACGCGGGTATGGTTTAACAAAGACGGGTATATCCGTCTTTAATCTTATAACATGCTGTACCAAAGAAGTATTACCTGGTAGATCAGTAAAGACAGTAGTAAACTCGTTAAGCAAATCTCTTAAATCTTGCCTTTGCGATTCAGATAAATCTGGATTTATATTCACATCCGAAGTGTTTTCAGAAGATCGAAGTGCGGGTATTGAATTCTCTATCTTAATAGGATCATCATCGTCAACTGAAACCAAGGCCGCATTGGCCTGAGCAACCACATTTCGGTGATTATTCTGTCGATTATCATCGTCGGATAGGTACTGCTTTAACATATTTATATGGAAGACTTTGTCCTGTCCCCGAATCTTGATAAGATAATTTACTCGAGAAAGTCTCTTTAGAACTTTGAAAGGTCCCTTCCATGTAAGAAGGAGTTTATTTTTCGTTTCCGGAAGGAGAACAAGAGTTTGGTCTCCGACGGTCAAGGTTCGCAATCGGCTGCCTTGATCACGATATTGTTTATAAAGGCTAGCATGTGCAGCTGAAGATTTTTGTGCGAGCTGACATGCGTTAAGAATTCGATGGCGCAAGTCTACAACGTATTGATATGCAGACCGCGTATCGTTGTCGTCCGTGTCTGATCCAGCGAATAAATCATGGAGTATGGCCATTGGACCACGCGGCTTACGACCATACAATAATTCGAAGGGGGAAAAACCCGTCGATGCGTTCGGTAGTTCTCGGTATGCAAAAAGAATAGCGGGGAGTTGTCGATCCCAATCACTCGGTTTGTCGGCGGAAACTCGTGCAAGCATACTTTTCATGGTAGCATTCCAACGTTCACAGCAGCCATTAGACTGTGGGTGGTATGGAGATGTCAATCTTTGTTTAATCCCGACCAACTCCAAGACTTTCTTAAAAAGCTCAGAGGTAAACTGTGGACCTCTGTCCGATAAAATTTCAACTGGAAACCCAAGACGCGAAAAAATAGTAATAAGAGCTTCAGCGACATGATCAGCTGAAATGTCTTTTAGCGGAATGGCCTCTGGCCAACGGGTTCATCGAGAGGTCCCCGGTTCGAACCCGGGTGTCCCCTCCAGTGTTACGAGGTGGGTCCTCGAGTGTTACGAGTTGGAAGAGGGGTGTGCCCTCGAGTGTTACGTTGGGGATTACTAAATTATAAATTTAGGTGTTCGACTGCATTTTTAATAATTATCGAGAGGTTTTAGAAATTACTCTGCCATACCATGCCACATACACTAATAACAATTTCGAGTAAGTTATATCAAGGACCTTGTAGGGCCACAAATTTATTACCTAAAAGTCCTAACAATTTCGTCTATCTTACATATCAAAAGACAACATCAGCAGCATCAAATGAAAATACTAAAATACATAACTATAAATCTCCTCTAGAGTCTTAAGAGATTTGAGACTCTATATCATTCTGATTCATTCACAGTTTACTTAGTAATTATTTATCTTCAGAAATATAGACTGCCTACTACTTCACAAATAATATACTTATGTCTCAGACGACAATATTAACTCATTTAACTGCTTATAAAGGATCAAACCGTCAAGACACACTGACGTAGTTAAGATAGATCTAGATCTGTTCTAGGATGGGCTGGCAATCCCCAGCCTCATCCAGACACATCAATTACAATTTACAAATGTGTATATCAGTCACTCGTTCTAGATCTTAATTGCAAGTAAAACTTTATGGTCTTGCATTCCCTTGGTCGCACTTCTACTGGGAAGTTAGGGTCAGATTCACATCATCTCGAATCATTTTGATGGACTTACGATTGGTTCCCTGAAACGATTTCAGGGAACTGGAGAAAAGAGCTGTGGGTTATTTTCATTGTCTATCCAGGACATAGACATGACGTTAACAGTCTTATGGTTCCCTCTGGCTGAACCTTAGCCGACACCTTCGCAGAATAGGATACGCTGCATGGAGTGAGGTAGCATAAACATGTCACCGCTTATCTTCTGCAAATCACGTGACTGCTCAAATTTGATTGGTGCATCCACTTCGAGCTCCGCTCGCAGCGCCAATAGATTCTATTAATAGTAACAGACAAAGTCAGACTTAGGATGTCAAAACCTTTCGCAAAGTCTCTACACCCTAAACGTTTTATGTACGAATTTATTCACCCCTTATTCGCCCCGTCTTTCCCTGTTAAAGTACACCCAAACTACGGGGTTGCAAACTGCATCGTCACTGTTAATTTATCCATTCGTTCTATCCTGACCCACTTTCTTTCCATCTCTAAGAAAAGCGTTACAAAAACAAACTGTCCACGGGAATAGTTCAAGGACGTTTGGACTGGCCAAAATCAATGATGCCATGTAATAAACAATGCGTGACCTAGCACGGCAATTCAAATCCTAATCCTGACAACTACATCATCCTTTTTAGTAACTCTGTCTTTCTATTTCTCTATCATCGTTTTCAGTCACTCTGTCTTTGTTTCTATCTGTCATCGTTTTTAGCCACTCTGTCTTTCTATCTCTCTGTCATCGTTTTAATCACTCTGTCTTTCTATCTTTAGATCATCATTTTCAGTCATTCTCTTTTTCTATCTCTAGGTCATCCTTTTTAGTCACTCAGTCTTTCTTTTTCTTTGTCATCGTTTTCAGTCACTCTGTCTTTCTATCTCTGGATCATCATTTTTGGTCACTCTGTCTTTCTAGCTCTAGGTCATCAGTTTTAGTAACTCAGTCTTTCTATTTCTCTATCATCGCTTTTAGTCACTCTGTCTTTCTATCTCTAGGTCGTCCTTTTTAGTCACTCAGTCTTTCTATCTCTTTGTCATCGTTTTCAGTCACTCTGTCTTTCTATCTCTCTGTCATTGTTTTTAGTCACTCTGTCTTTCTATCTCTAGATCATCATTTTTGGTCACTCTGTCTTTCTATCTCTAGGTTATCCTTTTTAGTCACTCAGTCTTTTTATCTTTTTGTCATCGTCTTCAGTCACTCTGTCTTTCTATCTCTCTGTCATCGTTTTTAGTCACTCTGTCTTTCTATCTCTAGATCATCATTTTTGGTCACTCTGTCTTTCTATCTCTAGGTTATCCTTTTTAGTCACTCAGTCTTTCTATCTCTTTTTCATCGTTTTCAGATCGTCATTTTTGGTCACTCTGTCTTTTTATCTCTATGTCATACTTTTTAGTCACTCTGTCTTTCTATCTCTCTGTCATCATTTTTAGTGACTCCGTCTTTCTATCTCTCTGTCATCGTTTTAGTCACTCTATCGTTATATCTCTACATCATCATTTTTGGTCACTCTGTCTTTCTATCTATAGGTTATCCTTTTTAGTCAGTGTTTCTTACGATCTCTTTGTCATCGTTTTCAGTCACACTGTCTTTCTATCTCTTTTTCATCGTTTTTAGTCACTCTGTCTTTCTATCTCTAGATCATCATTTTTTGGTTATTCTGACTTTTTTTCTCTAGGTCATCCCTTTCAGTCACTCAGTCTTTCTATGTCTTTGTCATCGTTTTCAGTCACTCTGTCTTTCTATCTCTATGTCATCATTTTTAGTCACTCCGTCTTTCTATCTCTAGGTCATCCTTTTTAGTCACTCAGTCTTTCTATGTCTTCGTCATCGTTTTCAGTCACTCTGTCTTTCTATCTCTCTGTCAACGTTTTTAGTCACTATGTCTTTCTATCTCTCTGTTATCATTTTTGGTCATTCTGTTATTCTATCTCTAGGTCCTCCTTTTATTCACTCAGTCTTTCTATTTCTCTATCATCGCTTTTAGTCACTCTGTCTTTCTATCTCTAGGTCGTCCTTTTTAGTCACTCAGTCTTTCTATCTCTTTGTCATCGTTTTCAGTCACTCTGTCTTTCTATCTCTCTGTCATTGTTTTTAGTCACTCTGTCTTTCTATCTTTAGATCATCATTTTTGGTCACTCTGTTTTTCTATCTCTAGGTCATCATTTTTAGTCAATCAGTCTTTCTATTTCTTTGTCGTCATTCTCAGCCACTTTGTCTTTCTATCTCTGGATCATCATTTTTGGTCACTCTGTCTTTCTAGCTCTAGGTCATCAGTTTTAGTAACTCAGTCTTTCTATTTCTCTATCATCGCTTTTAGTCACTCTGTCTTTCTATCTTTAGGTCGTCCTTTTTAGTCACTCAGACTTTCTATCTCTTTGTCATCGTTTTCAGTCACTCTGTCTTTCTATCTCTCTGTCATCGTTTTTAGTCACTCTATCTTTATATCTTTAGATCGTCATTTTTGGTCACTCTGTCTTTTTATCTCTAGGTCATACTTTTTAGTCACTCAGTCTTTCTATCTCTTTGTCATCGTCTTCAGTCACTCTGTCTTTCTATCTCTCTGTCATCGTTTTTAGACACTCTGTCTTTCTATCTCTAGATCATCATTTTTGGTCACTCTGTCTTTCTATCTCTAGGTTATCCTTTTTAGTCACTCAGTCTTTCTATCTCTTTTTCATCGTTTTCAGATCGTCATTTTTGGTCGCTCTGTCTTTTTATCTCTATGTCATACTTTTTAGTCACTCTGTCTTTCTATCACTCTGTCATCGTTTTTAGTGACTCCGTCTTTCTATCTCTCTATCATCGTTTTCAGTCACTCTGTCTTTCTATTTCTCTGTTATAATTTTTGGTCATTCTGTCCTTCTTTCTCTCTGTCGTCATTTTTAGTCACTCTGTCTTTCTATATCTAGATCATCATTTTTAGTCAGTCTGTCTTTCTATCTCTAGGTCATCGTTTTTAATCACTCAAGTCTTTCTATCTCATTGTCATCGTTTTCAGTCACTCTGTCTTTCTATCTCTCTGTCATCATTTTTAGTGACTCTCTCTTTCTATCTCTACAACATCATTTTTGATCACTCTGTCTTTCTATCTGTAGGTCATCCTTTTTAGTCACTCTGTCTTTCTATCTCTCTGTCGTCGTTTTCAGTCACTCTGTCTTTCTATCTCTCTGTCATCGTTTTTAGTCACTCTATCTTTATATCTCTAGATCGTCATTTTTGGTCACTCTGTCTTTCTAGCTCTAGGTCATCAGTTTTAGTAACTCTGTCTTTCTATTTCTCTACCATCGCTTTTAGTCACTCTGTCTTTCTATCTCTAGGTCGTCCTATTTAGTCACTCAGTCTTTCTATCTCTTTGTCATCGTTTTCAGTCACTATGTCTTTCTATCTCTCTGTCATCGTCTTTAGTCAGTCTATCTTTATATCTTTAGATCGTCATTTTTAGTCACTCTGTCTTTCTATCTCTAGTTTATCATTTTTAGTGACTCCGTCTTTCTATCTCTCTGTCATCGTTTTAGTCACTCTATCGTTATATCTCTACATCATCATATTTGGTCACTCTGTCTTTCTATCTCTAGTTTATCCTTTTTAGTCAGTCTGTCTTACTATCTCTTTGTCATCGTTTTCAGTCACACTGTCTTTCTATCTCTCTTTCATCGTTTTTAGTCACTCTGTCTTTCTGTCTCTAGATCAAAATTTTTGGTCACTCTGTCTTTCTATCTCTAGGTCATCGTTTTTAGTCAGTCAGTCTTTCTATCTCTTTGTCATGGTTTTTAGTCAGTCTGTCCTTCTATCTCTCTGTAATCGTTTTTAGTCACTCCGTCTTTCTATCTCTAGATCATCATTTTTGGTCACTCTGTCTTTCTATCTCTAGGTCATCATTTTCAGTCACTCTGTCCTTCTATCTCTCTGTCATCGTTTTTAGTCACTATGTCTTTCTATCTCTCTGTTATCATTTTTGGTGATTCTGTCTTTCTATCTCTCTGTCATCGTTTTTAGTCACTCTAGCTTTCTATATTTAGATCATCATTTTTAGTTAGTCTGTCTTTCTATCTCTATGTCATCCTTTTCAATCACTCAGTCTTTCTATCTCATTGTCATCGTTTTCAGTCACTCTGTCTTTCTATCTCTCTGTCATCGTTTTCAGCCACTCTGTCTTTCTATCTCTCTGTCATCGTTTTCAGTCACTCTTTCTTTCTATCTCTCTGTCATCGTTTTTAGTCACTGTGTCTTTCTATCTCTCTGTTATCATTTTTGGTCATTCTGTCTTTCTATCTCTCTGTTATCGTTTTTAGTCACTCTGTCTTTCTATATCTAGATCATCATTTTTAATCAGTCTGTCTTTCTATCTCTAGGTCATCCTTTTCAATCACACAGTCTTTCTATCTCTTTGCCATCGTTTTCAGTAACTCTGTCTTCCTATCTCTCTGTCAACATTTTTAGTTACTACGTCTTTCTATCTCTCTGTCATAGTTTTTAGTCACACTGTCTTTCTGTCTCTAGATCAAAATTTTTGGTCACTCTGTCTTTCTATCTCTAGGTCATCCTTTTTAGTCACTCAGTCTTTCTTTCTCTTTATCATAGTTCTCAATCACTCTATCTTTCTATCTCTAGATCATCATTTTTGGTCACTCTGTCTTTCTATCACTACATCATCCTTTTTAGTAAATCTGTCTTTCTATTTCTCTTTCATCGTTTTCAGTAACTCTGTCTTCCTATCTCTCTGTCAACATTTTTAGTTACTACGTCTTTCTATCTCTCTGTCATCGTTTTTAGTCACTCTGTCTTTCTATCTCTAGGTCATCCTTTTTAATAATTCAGATTTTCTATCTCTCTGTCATGGTTTATGGTCACTCTGTCTTTCTATCTCTAGATCATAATTTTGGTCACTCTGTTTTTCTATCTCTAGGTCATCCTTTTTAGTCACTCAGTCTTTTTATCTCTTTGTCGTCGTTCTCAGGCACTTTGTCTTTCTATCTCTGGATCATCATTTTTGGTCACTCTGTCTTTCTAGCTCTAGGTCATCAGTTTTATTAACTCAGTCTTTCTATTTCTCTATCATCGTTTTTAGTCACTCTGTCTTTCTATCTCTAGATCATTATTTTTGGTCATTCTGTCTTTCTAGCTCTAGTTCATCAGTTTTGGTAATTCAGTCTTTCTATCTGTAGATCATCATTTTTAGTAACTCTATTTTTCTATCCCTAGATCATCATTTTTGGTCACTCTGTCTTTTTATCTCTAGGTCATACTTTTTAGTCACTCTGTCTTTCTATCTCTTTGTCATCGTTTTCAGTCACTCTGTCTTTCTATCTCTCTGTCATCGTTTTTATTCACTCTGTATTTCTATATCCCTTTCATCGTTTTTAGTCACTCTGTCTTTCTATCTCTAGATCATCATTTTTGGTCACTATGTCTTTCTATCTCTAGGTCATCCGTTTTAGTCACTCAGTCTTTCTATCTCTTTTTCATCGTTTTCAGTCACTCTGTCTTTCTATCTCTCTGTCATCGTTTTTAGTCACTCTGTCTTTCTATCTCTAGATCATCATTTTTGGTCACTCTGTCTTTCTATCTCTAGGTCACCGTTTTTAGTCAGTCAGTCTTTCTATCTCTTTGTCATCGTTTTCAGTCAGTCTGTCCTTCTATTTCTCTATGATCGGTTTTAGTCACTCGGTCTTTCTATCTCCAGATCATCATTTTTGTTCACTCTGTCTTTCTATCTCTAGGTCATCATTTTTAGTCACTCAGTCTTTCTATCTCTTTGTCATCGTTTTCAGTCGCTCTGTCTTTCTATCTCTCTGTCATCGTTTTTAGTCACTCTGCCTTTCTATATCTAGATCATCATTTTTAGTCAGTCTGTCTTTCTATCTCTATGTCATCCTTTTCAATCAATCAGTCTTTCTATCTCATTGTCATCGTTTTCAGTCACTCTGTCTTTCTATCTCTTTGTCATCGTTTTCAGTCACTCTGTCTTTCTATCTCTCTGTCATCGTTTTTAGTCACTATGTCTTTCTATCTCTCTGTTATCATTTTTGGTCATTCTGTCTTTCTATCTCTCTGTCATCGTTTTTATTCACTCTGTCTTTCTATATCTAGATCATCATTTTTAGTCAGTCTGTCTTTTAATCTCTAGGTCATCCTTTTCAATGACTCAGTCTTTCTATCCCTTTGCCATCGTTTTCAGTAACTCTGTCTTCCTATCTCTTTGTTAACATTTTTAGTTACTCCGTGTTTCTATCTCTCTGTCATCGTTTTTAGTCACATTGCTTTCTGTCTCTAGATCAAAATTTTTGGTCACTCTGTCTTTCTATCTCTAGGTCATCCTTTTTAGTCACTCAGTCTTTCTATCTCTTTGTCATCGTTCTCAATCACTCTGTCTTTCTATCTCTAGATCATCATTTTTGGTCACTCTGTCTTTCTAGCTCTAGGTCATCAGTTTTAGTAACTCTGTCTTTCTATTTCTCTATCATCGCTTTTAGTCACTCTGTCTTTCTATCTCTAGGTCGTCCGTTTTAGTCACTCAGTCTTTCTATCTCTCTGTCATCGTTTTTAGTCACTCTATCTTTATATCTTTAGATCGTCAATTTTGGTCATTCTGTCTTTTTATCTCTAGGTCATACTTTTTAGTCACTCAGTCTTTCTATCTCTTTGTCATCGTCTTCAGTCACTCTGTCTTTCTATCTCTCTGTCATCGTTTTTAGTCACTCTGTCTTTCTATCTCTAGATGATCATTTTTGGTCACTCTGTCTTTCTATCTCTAGGTTATCCTTTTTAGTCACTTAGTCTTTCTATCTCTTTTTCATCGTTTTCAGATCGTCATTTTTGGTAACTCTGTCTTTTTATCTCTATGTCATACTTTTTAGTGACTCTGTCTTTCTATCTCTCTGTCATCATTTTTAGTGACCGTCTTTCTATCTCTCTGTCATCGTATTAGTCACTCAATCGTTATATCTCTACATCATCATTTTTGGTCACTCTGTCTTCCTATCTCTAGTTTGTCCTTTTTAGTCAGTCTGTCTTACTATCTCTTTGTCATCGTTTTCAGTCACACTGTCTTTCTATCTCTCTTTCATCGTTTTTAGTCACTATGTCTTTCTATCTCTCTGTTATCATTTTTGGTCATTCTGTCTTTCGGTCTATCTGTCATCGTTTTTAATCACTCTGTCTTTCTTTATCTAGATCATCATTTTTAGTCAGTCTGTGTTTCTATCTCTAGGTCATCCTTTTTAATCACTCAGTCTTTCTATGTCTCTGTCATCACTTTTTGTGACTCTGTCTTTCCATCTCTAGATCATCATTTTTGGTCACTCTGTCTTTCTATCTCTAGGTTATCCTTTTTAGTCAGTCAGTCTTTCTATCTCTTTGTCATCGTTTTCAGTAACTCTGTCTTCCTATCTCTCTGTCAACATTTTTAGTTACTCCGTCTTTTTAGATCTCTGTCATCGTTTTTAGTCACACTGTCTTTCTATCTCTAGATCATCATTTTTGGTCACTATGTCTTTCTAGCACTACATCATCCTTTTTAGTAACTCTGTCTTTCTATTTCTCTATCACCGTTTTCAGTCACTCTGTCTTTGTTTCTATCTGTCATCGTTTTTAGTCACTCTGTCTTTCTATCTTTAGATCATCATTTTTGGTCACTCTGTTTTTCTATCTCTAGGTCATCATTTTTAGTCACTCAGTCTTTCTATTTCTTTGTCGTCATTCTCAGCCACTTTGTCTTTCTATCTCTGGATCATCATTTTTGGTCACTCTGTCTTTCTAGCTCTAGGTCATCAGTTTTAGTAACTCAGTCTTTCTATTTCTCTATCATCGCTTTTAGTCACTCTGTCTTTCTATCTTTAGGTCGTCCTTTTTAGTCACTCAGACTTTCTATCTCTTTGTCATCGTTTTCAGTCACTCTGTCTTTCTATCTCTCTGTCATCGTTTTTAGTCACTCTATCTTTATATCTTTAGATCGTCATTTTTGGTCACTCTGTCTTTTTATCTCTAGGTCATACTTTTTAGTCACTCAGTCTTTCTATCTCTTTGTCATCGTCTTCAGTCACTCTGTCTTTCTATCTCTCTGTCATCGTTTTTAGACACTCTGTCTTTCTATCTCTAGATCATCATTTTTGGTCACTCTGTCTTTCTATCTCTAGGTTATCCTTTTTAGTCACTCAGTCTTTCTATCTCTTTTTCATCGTTTTCAGATCGTCATTTTTGGTCGCTCTGTCTTTTTATCTCTATGTCATACTTTTTAGTCACTCTGTCTTTCTATCACTCTGTCATCGTTTTTAGTGACTCCGTCTTTCTATCTCTCTATCATCGTTTTCAGTCACTCTGTCTTTCTATTTCTCTGTTATAATTTTTGGTCATTCTGTCCTTCTTTCTCTCTGTCGTCATTTTTAGTCACTCTGTCTTTCTATATCTAGATCATCATTTTTAGTCAGTCTGTCTTTCTATCTCTAGGTCATCGTTTTTAATCACTCAAGTCTTTCTATCTCATTGTCATCGTTTTCAGTCACTCTGTCTTTCTATCTCTCTGTCATCATTTTTAGTGACTCTCTCTTTCTATCTCTACAACATCATTTTTGATCACTCTGTCTTTCTATCTGTAGGTCATCCTTTTTAGTCACTCTGTCTTTCTATCTCTCTGTCGTCGTTTTCAGTCACTCTGTCTTTCTATCTCTCTGTCATCGTTTTTAGTCACTCTATCTTTATATCTCTAGATCGTCATTTTTGGTCACTCTGTCTTTCTAGCTCTAGGTCATCAGTTTTAGTAACTCTGTCTTTCTATTTCTCTATCATCGCTTTTAGTCACTCTGTCTTTCTATCTCTAGGTCGTCCTATTTAGTCACTCAGTCTTTCTATCTCTTTGTCATCGTTTTCAGTCACTATGTCTTTCTATCTCTCTGTCATCGTCTTTAGTCAGTCTATCTTTATATCTTTAGATCGTCATTTTTAGTCACTCTGTCTTTCTATCTCTAGTTTATCATTTTTAGTGACTCCGTCTTTCTATCTCTCTGTCATCGTTTTAGTCACTCTATCGTTATATCTCTACATCATCATATTTGGTCACTCTGTCTTTCTATCTCTAGTTTATCCTTTTTAGTCAGTCTGTCTTACTATCTCTTTGTCATCGTTTTCAGTCACACTGTCTTTCTATCTCTCTTTCATCGTTTTTAGTCACTCTGTCTTTCTGTCTCTAGATCAAAATTTTTGGTCACTCTGTCTTTCTATCTCTAGGTCATCGTTTTTAGTCAGTCAGTCTTTCTATCTCTTTGTCATGGTTTTTAGTCAGTCTGTCCTTCTATCTCTCTGTAATCGTTTTTAGTCACTCCGTCTTTCTATCTCTAGATCATCATTTTTGGTCACTCTGTCTTTCTATCTCTAGGTCATCATTTTCAGTCACTCTGTCCTTCTATCTCTCTGTCATCGTTTTTAGTCACTATGTCTTTCTATCTCTCTGTTATCATTTTTGGTGATTCTGTCTTTCTATCTCTCTGTCATCGTTTTTAGTCACTCTAGCTTTCTATATTTAGATCATCATTTTTAGTTAGTCTGTCTTTCTATCTCTATGTCATCCTTTTCAATCACTCAGTCTTTCTATCTCATTGTCATCGTTTTCAGTCACTCTGTCTTTCTATCTCTCTGTCATCGTTTTCAGCCACTCTGTCTTTCTATCTCTCTGTCATCGTTTTCAGTCACTCTTTCTTTCTATCTCTCTGTCATCGTTTTTAGTCACTGTGTCTTTCTATCTCTCTGTTATCATTTTTGGTCATTCTGTCTTTCTATCTCTCTGTTATCGTTTTTAGTCACTCTGTCTTTCTATATCTAGATCATCATTTTTAATCAGTCTGTCTTTCTATCTCTAGGTCATCCTTTTCAATCACACAGTCTTTCTATCTCTTTGTCATCGTTTTCAGTAACTCTGTCTTCCTATCTCTCTGTCAACATTTTTAGTTACTACGTCTTTCTATCTCTCTGTCATAGTTTTTAGTCACACTGTCTTTCTGTCTCTAGATCAAAATTTTTGGTCACTCTGTCTTTCTATCTCTAGGTCATCCTTTTTAGTCACTCAGTCTTTCTTTCTCTTTATCATAGTTCTCAATCACTCTATCTTTCTATCTCTAGATCATCATTTTTGGTCACTCTGTCTTTCTATCACTACATCATCCTTTTTAGTAAATCTGTCTTTCTATTTCTCTTTCATCGTTTTCAGTAACTCTGTCTTCCTATCTCTCTGTCAACATTTTTAGTTACTACGTCTTTCTATCTCTCTGTCATCGTTTTTAGTCACTCTGTCTTTCTATCTCTAGGTCATCCTTTTTAATAATTCAGATTTTCTATCTCTCTGTCATGGTTTATGGTCACTCTGTCTTTCTATCTCTAGATCATAATTTTGATCACTCTGTTTTTCTATCTCTAGGTCATCCTTTTTTGTCACTCAGTCTTTTTATCTCTTTGTCGTCGTTCTCAGGCACTTTGTCTTTCTATCTCTGGATCATCATTTTTGGTCACTCTGTCTTTCTAGCTCTAGGTCATCAGTTTTATTAACTCAGTCTTTCTATTTCTCTATCATCGTTTTTAGTCACTCTGTCTTTCTATCTCTAGATCATTATTTTTGGTCATTCTGTCTTTCTAGCTCTAGTTCATCAGTTTTGGTAATTCAGTCTTTCTATCTGTAGATCATCATTTTTAGTAACTCTATTTTTCTATCCCTAGATCATCATTTTTGGTCACTCTGTCTTTTTATCTCTAGGTCATACTTTTCAGTCACTCTGTCTTTCTATCTCTTTGTCATCGTTTTCAGTCACTCTGTCTTTCTATCTCTCTGTCATCGTTTTTATTCACTCTGTATTTCTATATCCCTTTCATCGTTTTTAGTCACTCTGTCTTTCTATCTCTAGATCATCATTTTTGGTCACTCTGTCTTTCTATCTCTAGGTCATCCGTTTTAGTCACTCAGTCTTTCTATCTCTTTTTCATCGTTTTCAGTCACTCTGTCTTTCTATCTCTCTGTCATCGTTTTTAGTCACTCTGTCTTTCTATCTCTAGATCATCATTTTTGGTCACTCTGTCTTTCTATCTCTAGGTCACCGTTTTTAGTCAGTCAGTCTTTCTATCTCTTTGTCATCGTTTTCAGTCAGTCTGTCCTTCTATTTCTCTATGATCGGTTTTAGTCACTCGGTCTTTCTATCTCCAGATCATCATTTTTGTTCACTCTGTCTTTCTATCTCTAGGTCATCATTTTTAGTCACTCAGTCTTTCTATCTCTTTGTCATCGTTTTCAGTCGCTCTGTCTTTCTATCTCTCTGTCATCGTTTTTAGTCACTCTGCCTTTCTATATCTAGATCATCATTTTTAGTCAGTCTGTCTTTCTATCTCTATGTCATCCTTTTCAATCAATCAGTCTTTCTATCTCATTGTCATCGTTTTCAGTCACTCTGTCTTTCTATCTCTTTGTCATCGTTTTCAGTCACTCTGTCTTTCTATCTCTCTGTCATCGTTTTTAGTCACTATGTCTTTCTATCTCTCTGTTATCATTTTTGGTCATTCTGTCTTTCTATCTCTCTGTCATCGTTTTTATTCACTCTGTCTTTCTATATCTAGATCATCATTTTTAGTCAGTCTGTCTTTTAATCTCTGGGTCATCCTTTTCAATGACTCAGTCTTTCTATCCTTTTGCCATCGTTTTCAGTAACTCTGTCTTCCTATCTCTTTGTTAACATTTTTAGTTACTCCGTGTTTCTATCTCTCTGTCATCGTTTTTATTCACATTGCTTTCTGTCTCTAGATCAAAATTTTTGGTCACTCTGTCTTTCTATCTCTAGGTCATCCTTTTTAGTCACTCAGTCTTTCTATCTCTTTGTCATCGTTCTCAATCACTCTGTCTTTCTATCTCTAGATCATCATTTTTGGTCACTCTGTCTTTCTAGCTCTAGGTCATCAGTTTTAGTAACTCTGTCTTTCTATTTCTCTATCATCGCTTTTAGTCACTCTGTCTTTCTATCTCTAGGTCGTCCGTTTTAGTCACTCAGTCTTTCTATCTCTCTGTCATCGTTTTTAGTCACTCTATCTTTATATCTTTAGATCGTCAATTTTGGTCATTCTGTCTTTTTATCTCTAGGTCATACTTTTTAGTCACTCAGTCTTTCTATCTCTTTGTCATCGTCTTCAGTCACTCTGTCTTTCTATCTCTCTGTCATCGTTTTTAGTCACTCTGTCTTTCTATCTCTAGATGATCATTTTTGGTCACTCTGTCTTTCTATCTCTAGGTTATCCTTTTTAGTCACTTAGTCTTTCTATCTCTTTTTCATCGTTTTCAGATCGTCATTTTTGGTAACTCTGTCTTTTTATCTCTATGTCATACTTTTTAGTGACTCTGTCTTTCTATCTCTCTGTCATCATTTTTAGTGACCGTCTTTCTATCTCTCTGTCATCGTATTAGTCACTCAATCGTTATATCTCTACATCATCATTTTTGGTCACTCTGTCTTCCTATCTCTAGTTTGTCCTTTTTAGTCAGTCTGTCTTACTATCTCTTTGTCATCGTTTTCAGTCACACTGTCTTTCTATCTCTCTTTCATCGTTTTTAGTCACTCTGTCTTTCTATCTCTAGGTCATCCTTTTTAGTCACTCAGTCTATCTATGTCTTTGTCATCGTTTTCAGTCACTCTGTCTTTCTATCTCTATGTCATCGTTTTTAGTCAATCCGTCTTTCTATCTCTAGGTCATCCTTTTTAGTCACTCAGTCTTTCTATCTCTTTGTCATCGTTTTCAATCACTCTGTCTCTCTATCTCTCTGTCAACGTTTTTAGTCACTATGTCTTTCTATCTCTCTGTTATCATTTTTGGTCATTCTCTTATTCTATCTCTAGGTCCTCCTTTTTAGTCACTCAGTCTTTCTAACTAGTTGTCATCATTTTCAGTCAGTCTGTCTTTCTATATCTCTGTCATCATTTTTAGTCACTCTGTCTTTCTATCTCTATATCATCATTTTTGGTCATACTGTCTTTCTTTCTCTAGGTTATCATTTTTAGTCACTCAGTCTTTCTATCTCTTTGTCATCATTTTCAGTCACTCTGTCTTTCTATCTCTCTGTCATAGTTTTTAGTCACTATGTCTTTCTATCTCTAGATCATCATTTTTGGTCAGTCTGTTTTTCTATCTCTAGATCATCCTTTTTAGTCACTCAGTCTTTCTATCTGTTTGTTATCGTTTTCAGTCACTCTGTCTTTCTATCTCTCTGTCATCGTTTTCAGTCATTCTGTCTTTCTGTCTTTAGATCAAAAATTTTGGTCACTCTGTCTTTCTATCTCTAGATCAAAATTTTTGGTCACTCTGTCTTTCTATCTCTAGATCAAAATTTTTGGGCATTCTTTCTTTGTATCTCTTAATCAAAATTTTTGGTCACTCTGTCTTTTTATCTCTAGGTCATCCTTTTTAGTCACTCAGTCTTTCTATCTCTTTGTCATCGTTTTCAGTCACTCTGTCTTTCTATCTCTCTGTCATCGTTTTTAGTCACTCTGTCTTTCTATCTCTAGATCATCATTTTTGGTCACTCTACCTTTCTGTCTCTAGGTCATCGCTTTTAGTCAGTCAGTCTTTCTATCTCTTTGTCATCGTTTTCAGTCAGTCTGTCCTTCTATCTCTCTGTGATCGTTTTTAGTCACTCCGTCTTTCTATCTCTAGATCATCATTTTTGTTCACTCTGTCTTTCTATCTGTAGGTCATCATTTTTAGTCACTCAGTCTTTCTATCTCTTTGTCATCGTTTTCAGTCACTCTGTCTTTCTATCTCTCTGTCATCGTTTTTATTAACTATGTCTTTCTATCTCTCTGTTATCATTTTTGGTCATTCTGTCTTTCTATCTCTCTGTAATCGTTTTTAGTCACTCTGTCTTTCTATATCTAGATCATCATTTTTGGTCGCTCTGTCTTTCTATCTCTAGGTTATCCTTTTTAGTCAGTCAGTCTTTCTATCTCTTTGTCGTCGTTTTCAGTAACTCTGTCTTCCTATCTCTCTGTCAACATTTTTAGTCACTCTGTCTTTCTATTTTTAGATCATCATTTTTGGTCACTCTGTCTTTCTTTTTCTTTGTCGTCATTCTCAGCCCCTTTGTCTTTATATCTCTGAATCATCATTTTTGGTCACTCTGTCTTTCTAGCTCCAGGTCATCAGTTTTAGTAACTCTGTCTTTCTATTTCTCTATCATCGCTTTTAGTCACTCAGTCTTTCTATCTCTTTGTCATCGTTTTCAGTCACTCTGTCTTTCTATATTTAGATCATCATTTTCGGTCACTCTGTCTTTCTATCACTACATCATCGTTTTTAGTAACTCTGTCTTTCTATTTCTCTTTCATCGTTTTCAGTCACTCTGTCTTTCTATCTCTCGGTCATCGTTTTTAGTCACTCTGTTTTTATATCTCTAGATCATCATTTTTGGTCACTCTGTTTTTCTATCTCTAGGTCATCCTTTTTAATCATTCAGATTTTCTATCTCTCTGTCATGGTTTTTAGTCACTCTGTCTTTCTATCTCTAGATCATAATTTTGGTCACTCTGTTTTTCTATCTCTAGGTCATCCTTTTTAATAATTCAGATTTTCTATCTCTCTGTCATGGTTTTTAGTCACTCTGTCTTTCTATCTCTAGATCATAATTTTGGTCACTCTGTTTTTCTATCTCTAGGTCATCCTTTTTAGTCACTCAGTCTTTTTATCTCTTTGTCCTCGTTCTCAGCCACTTTGTCTTTCTATCTCTGGATCATCATTTTTGGTCACTCTGTCTTTCTAGCTCCAGGTCATCAGTTTTAGTAACTCAGTCTTTCTCACTCTAGATCATCTTTTTTAGTCACTCTGTCTTTCTATCTCTAGATCATTATTTTTGGTCATTCTGTCTTTCTAGCTCTAGTTCATCAGTTTTGGTAACTCAGTCTTTCTATCTGTAGATCATCCTTTTTAGTAACTCTATCTTTCTATCCCTAGATCATCATTTTTGGTCACTCTGTCTTTCTATCTCTTTGTCATCGTTTTCAGTCACTCTGTCTTTCTATCTCTCTGTCATCGTTTTTATTCACTCTGTCTTTCTATCTCTCTGTCATCGTTTTTAGTCACTCTGTCTTTCTATCTCTAGATCATCATTTTTGGTCACTCTGTCTTTCTATCTCTAGGTCATCCTTTTTAGTCACTCAGTCTTTCTATCTCTTTGTCATCTTTTTCAGATCGTCATTTTTGGTCACTCTGTCTTTTTATCTCTATGTCATACTTTTTAGTCACTCTGTCTTTCTATCTCTCTGTCATCATTTTTAGTGACTCCGTCTTTCTATCTCTCTGTCATCATTTTAGTCACTCTATCGTTATATCTCTACATCATCATTTTTGGTCACACTGTCTTTCTATCTCTAGGTTATCCTTTTTAGTCAGTCTGTCTTACTATCTCTTTGTCATTGTTTTCAGTCACACTGTCTTTCTATCTCTCTTTCATCGTTTTTAGTCACTCTGTCTTTCTATCTCTAGATCATCATTTTTTGGTTATTCTGACATTTTTTCTCTAGGTCATCCTTTTTAGTCACTCAGTCTTTCTATGTCTTTGTCATCGTTTTCAGTCACTCTGTCTTTCTATCTCTACGTCATCGTTTTTAGTCACTCCTTCTTTCTATCTCTAGGTCATCCTTTTTATCACTCAGTCTTTCTATCTCTTCGTCATCGCTTTCAGTCACTCTGTCTTTCTATCTCTCTGTCAACGTTTTTAGACACTATGTCTTTCTATCTCTCTGTTATCATTTTTGGTCATTCTGTTATTCTATCTCTAGGTAATCCTTTTTAGTCACTCAGTCTTTCTAACTAGTTGTCATCATTTTCAGTCACTTTGTCTTTCTATATCTCTGTCATCGTTTTTAGTCACTCTGTCTTTCTATCTCTATATCATCATTTTTGGTCATACTGTCTTTCTTTCTCTAGGTTATCATTTTGAGTCACTCAGTCTTTCTATCTCTTTGTCATCATTTTCAGTCACTCTGTCTTTCTATCTCTCTGTCACCGTTTTTAGTCACTATGTTTTTCTATCTCTAGATCATCATTTTTGGTCAGTCTGTTTTTCTATCTCTAGATCATCATTTTTAGTCACTCAGTCTTTCTATCTCTTTGTCACCGTTTTCAGTCACTCTGTCTTTCTATCTCTCTGTCATCATTTTTGGTCAATCAGTCTTTCTATCTCTCTGTCATCGTTTTCAGTCATTCTGTCTTTCTGTCTCTAGATCAAAATTTTTGGTCACTCTGCCTTTCTATCTCTAGATCAAAATTTTTGCTCACTCTGTCTTTATATCTCTAGATCAAAATTTTTGGTCACTCTGTCTTTCTATCTCTAGGTCATCGTTTTTAGTCAGTCAGTCTTTCTATGTCTTTGTCATCGTTTTCAGATCGTCATTTTTGGTCACTCTTACATTTTATCTCTATGTCATACTTTTTAGTCACTCTGTCTTTCTATCTCTCTGTCATCATTTTTAGTGACTCCGTCTTTCTATCTCTCTGTCATCGTTTTAGTCACTCTATCGTTATATCTCTACATCATCATTTTTGGTTACACTGTCTTTCTATCTCTAGGTTATCCTTTTTAGTCAGTCTGTCTTACTATCTCTTTGTCATCGTTTTCAGTCACACTGTCTTTCTATCTCTCTTTCATCGTTTTTAGTCACTCTGTCTTTCTATCTCTAGATCATCATTTTTTGGTTATTCTGACATTTTTTCTCTAGGTCATCCTTTTTAGTCACTCAGTCTTTCTATGTCTTTGTCATCGTTTTCAGTCACTCTGTCTTTCTATCTCTATGTCATCGTTTTTAGTCACTCCGTCTTTCTATCTCTAGGTCATCCTTTTTAGTCACTCAGTCTTTCTATCTCTTCGTCATCGTTTTCAGTCACTCTGTCTTTCTATCTCTCTGTCAACGTTTTTATACACTATGTCTTTCTATCTCTCTGTTATCATTTTTGGTCATTCTGTTATTCTATCTCTAGGTAATCCTTTTTAGTCACTCAGTCTTTCTAACTAGTTGTCATCATTTTCAGTCACTCTGTCTTTCTATATCTCTGTCATCGTTTTTAGTCACTCTGTCTTTCTATCTCTATATCATCATTTTTGGTCATACTGTCTTTCTTTCTCTAGGTTATCATTTTGAGTCACTCAGTCTTTCTATCTCTTTGTCATCATTTTCAGTCACTCTGTCTTTCTATCTCTCTGTCATCGTTTTTAGTCACTATGTCTTTCTATCTCTAGATCATCATTTTGGGTCAGTCTTTTTTTCTATCTCTAGATCATCATTTTTGGTCACTCTGTCTTTCTATCTCTAGGTTATCCTTTTTAGTCACTTAGTCTTTCTAGCTCTTTTTCATCGTTTTCAGATCGTCATTTTTGGTCACTCTGTCTTTTTATCTCTATGTCATACTTTTTAGTCACTCTGTCTTTCTATCTCTCTATCATCATTTTTAGTGACTCCGTCTTTCTATCTCTCTGTCATCGTATTAGTCACTCAATTGTTATATCTCTACATCATCATTTTTGGTCACTCTGTCTTTCTATATCTAATTTATCCTTTTTAGTCAGTCTGTCTTACTATCTCTTTGTCATCGTTTTCAGTCACACTGTCTTTCTATCTGTCTTTCATCGTTTTTAGTCACTCTGTCTTTCTATCTCTAGATCATCATTTTTTGGTTATTCTGACTTTTTTTCTCTAGGTCATCCTTTTTAGTCACTCAGTCTATCTATGTCTTTCTCATCGTTTTCAGTCACTCAGTCTTTCTATCTCTTTGTCATCGTTTTCAGTCACTCTGTCTCTCTATCTCTCTGTCAACGTTTTTAGTCATTATGTCTTTCTATCTCTCTGTTATCATTTTTGGTCATTCTGTTATTCTATCTCTAGGTCCTCCTTTTTAGTCACTCAGTCTTTCTAACTAGTTGTCATCATTTTCAGTCAGTCTGTCTTTCCATATCTCTGTCATCGTTTTTAGTCACTCTGTCTTTCTATCTCTATATCATCATTTTTGGTCATACTGTCTTTCTTTCTCTAGGTTATCATTTTCAGTCACTCTGTCTTTCTATCTCTCTGTCATCGTTTTTAGTCACTATGTCTTTCTATCTCTAGATCATCATTTTTGGTCAGTCTGTTTTTCTATCTCTAGATCATCATTTTTAGTCACTCTGTCTTTCTATCTGTAGGTCATCATTTTTAGTCAGTCTGTCCTTCTATCTGTCTGTGATCGTTTTTAGTCACTCCGTCTTTCTATCTCTAGATCATCATTTTTGTTCACTCTGTCTTTCTATCTGTAGGTCATCATTTTTAGTCACTCAGTCTTTCTATTTCTTTGTCATCGTTTTCAGTCACTCTGTCTTTCTATCTCTCTGTCATCGTTTTTATTCACTATGTCTTTCTATCTCTCTGTTATCATTTTTGGTCATTCTGTCTTTCTATCTCTCTGTAATCGTTTTTAGTCACTCTGTCTTTCTAATATCTAGATCATCATTTTTAGTCAGTCTGTCTTTCTATCTCTAGGTCATCCTTTTTAATCACTCAGTCTTTCTATCTCATTGTCATCGTTTTCAGTCACTCTGTCTTTCTATCTCTCTGTCATCATTTTTAGTGACTCTGTCTTTCTATCTCTAGATCATCATTTTTGGTCACTCTGTCTTTCTATCTCTAGGTCATCCTTTTTAGTCACTCAGTCTTTCTATCTCTTTGTCATCGTTCTCAATCACTCTGTCTTTCTATCTCTAGATCATCATTTTCAGTCACTCTGTCTTTCTATCACTACATCATCCTTTTTAGTAACTCTGTCTTTCTATTTCTCTATCATCGTTTTCAGTCACTCTGTCTTTGTTTCTATCTGTCATCGTATTTAGTCACTCTGTCTTTCTATCTCTCTGTCATCGTTTTTAGTCACTCTGTCTTTCTATCTTTAGATCATCATTTTTGGTCAATCTGTTTGTCTATCTCTAGGTCATCCTTTTTAGTCACTCAGTCTTTCTATCTCTTTGTCATCGTTCTCAATCACTCTGTCTTTCTATCTCTAGATCATCATTTTCAGTCACTCTGTCTTTCTATCACTACATCATCCTTTTTAGTAACTCTGTCTTTCTATTTCTCTATCATCGTTTTCAGTCACTCTGTCTTTGTTTCTATCTGTCATCGTATTTAGTCACTCTGTCTTTCTATCTCTCTGTCATCGTTTTTTGTCACTCTGTCTTTCTATCTTTAGATCATCATTTTTGGTCAATCTGTTTGTCTATCTCTAGGTCATCCTTTTTAGTCACTCAGTCTTTCTATCTCTTTGTCATCGTTCTCAATCACTCTGTCCTTCTATCTCTAGATCATCATTTTCAGTCACTCTGTCTTTCTATCACTACATCATCCTTTTTAGTAACTCTGTCTTTCTATTTCTCTATCATCGTTTTCAGTCACTCTGTCTTTGTTTCTATCTGTCATCGTATTTAGTCACTCTGTCTTTCTATCTCTCTGTCATCGTTTTTAGTCACTCTGTCTTTCTATCTTTAGATCATCATTTTTGGTCACTCTGTTTGTCTATCTCTAGGTCATCCTTTTTAGTCACTCAGTCTTTCTTTTTCTCTGTCATCGTTTTTAGTCACTATGTCTTTCTATCTCTAGATCATCATTTTTCGTCAGTCTGTTTTTCTATCTCTAGATCATCATTTTTAGTCACTCAGTCTTTCTATCTCTTTGTTATCGTTTTCAGTCACTCTGTCTTTCTATCTCTCTGTCATCGTTTTCAGTCATTCTGTCTTTCTATCTCTAGATCAAAATTTTTGGTCACTCTGTCTTTATATCTCTAGATCAAAATTTTTGGTCATTCTGTCTTTGTATCTCTAGATCAAAATTTTTGGTCACTCTGTCTTTTTATCTCTAGGTCATCCTTTTTAGTCACTCAGTCTTTCTATCTCTTTGTCATCGTTTTCAGTAACTCTGTCTTTATATCTCTCTGTCATCGTTTTTAGTCACTCTGTCTTTCTATCTCTAGATCATCATTTTTGGTCACTCTACCTTTCTATCTCTAGGTCATCGCTTTTAGTCAGTCAGTCTTTCTATCTCTTTGTCATCGTTTTCAGTCAGTCTGTCCTTCTATCTCTCTGTGATCGTTTTTAGTCACTCCGTCTTTCTATCTCTAGATCATCATTTTTGTTCACTCTGTCTTTCTATCTGTAGGTCATCATTTTTAGTCACTCAGTCTTTCTATCTCTTTGTCATCGTTTTCAGTCACTCTGTCTTTCTATCTCTCTGTCATCGTTTTTATTCACTATGTCTTTCTATCTCTCTGTTATCATTTTTGGTCATTCTGTCTTTCTATCTCTCTGTAATCGTTTTTAGTCACTCTGTCTTTCTATATCTAGATCATCATTTTTAGTCAGTCTGTCTTTCTATCTCTAGGTCATCCTTTTTAATCAATCAGTCTTTCTATCTCATTGTCATCGTTTTCAGTCACTCTGTCTTTCTATCTCTCTGTCATCATTTTTAGTGACTCTGTCTTTCTATCTCTAGATCATCATTTTTGGTCACTCTGTCTTTCTATCTCTAGGTTATCCTTTTTAGTCAGTCAGTCTTTCTATCTCTTTGTCATCGTTTTCAGTAACTCTGTCTTCCTATCTCTCTGTCAACATTTTTAGTCACTCTGTCTTTCTATTTTTAGATCATCATTTTTGGTCACTCTGTCTTTCTTTTTCTTTGTGGTCATTCTCAGCCCCTTTGTCTTTATATCTCTGAATCATCATTTTTGGTCACTCTGTCTTTCTAGCTCCAGGTCATCAGTTTTAGTAACTCTGTCTTTCTATTTCTCTATCATCGCTTTTAGTCACTCAGTCTTTCTATCTCTTTGTCATCGTTTTCAGTCACACTGTCTTTCTATATTTAGATCATCATTTTTGGTCACTCTGTCTTTCTATCACTACATCATCCTTTTTAGTAACTCTGTCTTTCTATTTCTCTTTCATCGTTTTCAGTCACTCTGTCTTTCTATCTCTCGGTCATCGTTTTTAGTCACTCTGTTTTTATATCTCTAGATCATCATTTTTGGTCACTCTGTTTTTCTATCTCTAGGACATCCTTTTTAATAATTCAGATTTTCTATCTCTCTGTCATGGTTTTTAGTCACTCTGTCTTTCTATCTCTTGATCATAATTTTGGTCACTCTGTCTTTCTATCTCTAGGTCATCCTTTTTAGTCACTCAGTCTTTTTATCTCTTTGTCGTCGTTCTCAGCCACTTTGTCTTTCTATCTCTGGATCATCATTTTTGGTCACTCTGTCTTTCTAGCTCCAGGTCATCAGTTTTAGTAACTCAGTCTTTCTATCTCTAGATCATCTTTTTTAGTAACTCTGTCTTTCTATTTCTCTATCATCGTTTTTAGTCACTCTGTCTTTCTATCTCTAGATCATTATTTTTGGTCATTCTGTCTTTCTAGCTCTAGTTCATCAGTTTTGGTAACTCAGTCTTTCTATCTGTAGATCATCCTTTTTAGTAACTCTATCTTTCTATCCCTAGATCATCATTTTTGGTCACTCTGTCTTTCTATCTCTTTGTCATCGTTTTCAGTCACTCTGTCTTTCTATCTCTCTGTCATCGTTTTTATTCACTCTGTCTTTCTATCTCTCTGTCATCGTTTTTAGTCACTCTGTCTTTCTATCTCTAGATCATCATTTTTGGTCACTCTGTCTTTCTATCTCTAGGTCATCCTTTTTAGTCACTCAGTCTTTCTATCTCTTTGTCATCGTTTTCAGATCGTCATTTTTGGTCACTCTGTCTTTTTATCTCTATGTCATACTTTTTAGTCACTCTGTCTTTCTATCTCTCTGTCATCATTTTTAGTGACTCCGTCTTTCTATCTCTCTGTCATCGTTTTAGTCACTCTATCGTTATATCTCTACATCATCATTTTTGGTCACACTGTCTTTCTATCTCTAGGTTATCCTTTTTAGTCAGTCTGTCTTACTATCTCTTTGTCATCGTTTTCAGTCACACTGTCTTTCTATCTCTCTTTCATCGTTTTTAGTCACTCTGTCTTTCTATCTCTAGATCATCATTTTTTTGTTATTCTGACATTTTTTCTCTACGTCATCCTTTTTAGTCACTCAGTCTTTCTATGTCTTTGTCATCGTTTTCAGTCACTCTGTCTTTCTATCTCTACGTCATCGTTTTTAGTCACTCCTTCTTTCTATCTCTAGGTCATCCTTTTTATCACTCAGTCTTTCTATCTCTTCGTCATCGTTTTCAGTCACTCTGTCTTTCTATCTCTCTGTCAACGTTTTTAGACACTATGTCTTTCTATCTCTCTGTTATCATTTTTGGTCATTCTGTTATTCTATCTCTAGGTAATCCTTTTTAGTCACTCAGTCTTTCTAACTAGTTGTCATCATTTTCAGTCACTTTGTCTTTCTATATCTCTGTCATCGTTTTTAGTCACTCTGTCTTTCTATCTCTATATCATCATTTTTGGTCATACTGTCTTTCTTTCTCTAGGTTATCATTTCGAGTCACTCAGTCTTTCTATCTCTTTGTCATCATTTTCAGTCACTCTGTCTTTCTATCTCTCTGTCATCGTTTTTAGTCATTATGTTTTTCTATCTCTAGATCATCATTTTTGGTCAGTCTGTTTTTCTATCTCTAGATCATCATTTTTAGTCACTCAGTCTTTCTATCTCTTTGTCACCGTTTTCAGTCACTCTGTCTTTCTATCTCTCTGTCATCATTTTTGGTCAATCAGTCTTTCTATCTCTCTGTCATCGTTTTCAGTCATTCTGTCTTTCTGTCTCTAGATCAAAATTTTTGGTCACTCTGTCTTTCTATCTCTAGATCAAAATTTTTTGGTCACTCTGTCTTTCTATCTCTAGATCAAAATTTTTGGTCACTCTGCCTTTCTATTTCTAGATCAAAATTTTTGGTCACTCTGTCTTTCTATCTCTAGATCAAAATTTTTGGTCACTCTGTCTTTCTATCTCTAATTCATCGTTTTTAGTCAGTCAGTCTTTCTATCTCTTTGTCATCGTTTTCAGATCGTCATTTTTGGTCACTCTTACATTTTATCTCTATGTCATACTTTTTAGTCACTCTGTCTTTCTATCTCTCTGTCATCATTTTTAGTGACTCCGTCTTTCTATCTCTCTGTCATCGTTTTAGTCACTCTATCGTTATATCTCTACATCATCATTTTTGGTCACACTGTCTTTCTATCTCTAGGTTATCCTTTTTAGTCAGTCTGTCTTACTATCTCTTTGTCATCGTTTTCAGTCACACTGTCTTTCTATCTCTCTTTCATCGTTTTTAGTCACTCTGTCTTTCTATCTCTAGATCATCATTTTTTGGTTATTCTGACATTTTTTCTCTAGGTCATCCTTTTTAGTCACTCAGTCTTTCTTTTTCTCTGTCATCGTTTTTAGTCACTATGTCTTTCTATCTCTAGATCATCATTTTTGGTCAGTCTGTTTTTCTATCTCTAGATCATCATTTTTAGTCACTCAGTCTTTCTATCTCTTTGTTATCGTTTTCAGTCACTCTGTCTTTCTATCTCTCTGTCATCGTTTTCAGTCATTCTGTCTTTCTATCTCTAGATCAAAATTTTTGGTCACTCTGTCTTTCTATCTCTAGATCAAAATTTTTGGTCATTCTGTCTTTGTATCTCTAGATCAAAATTTTTTGTCACTCTGTCTTTTTATCTCTAGGTCATCCTTTTTAGTCA
Source organism: Onchidella celtica (assembly GCA_963931925.1). NCBI lineage: Eukaryota > Metazoa > Mollusca > Gastropoda > Systellommatophora > Onchidiidae > Onchidella > Onchidella celtica. The sequence continues at coordinate 679,249 of OZ007575.1, forward strand.
CTCAGTCTTTCTATCTCTAGATCATCATTTTTTTGTTATTCTGACTTTTTTTCTCTAGGTCATCCTTTTTAGTCACTCAGTCTATCTATGTCTTTCTCATCGTTTTCAGTCACTCTGTCTTTATATCTCTATGTCATCGTTTTTAGTCAATCCGTCTTTCTATCTCTAGGTCATCCTTTTTAGTCACTCAGTCTTTCTATCTCTTTGTCACCGTTTTCAGTCACTCTGTCTCTCTATCTCTCTGTCAACGTTTTTAGTCACTATGTCTTTCTATCTCTCTGTTATCATTTTTGGTCATTCTGTTATTCTATCTCTAGGTCCTCCTTTTTAGTCACTCAGTCTTTCTAACTAGTTGTCATCATTTTCAGTCAGTCTGTCTTTCTATATCTCTGTCATCGTTTTTAGTCACTCTGTCTTTCTATCTCTATATCATCATTTTTGGTCATACTGTCTTTCTTTCTCTAGGTTATCATTTTTAGTCACTCAGTCTTACTATCTCTTTGTCATCATTTTCAGTCACTCTGTCTTTCTATCTCTCTGTCATCGTTTTTAGTCACTATGTCTTTCTATCTCTAGATCATCATTTTTGGTCAGTCTGTTTTTCTATCTCTAGATCATCATTTTTAGTCACTCTGTCTTTCTATCTGTAGGTCATCATTTTTAGTCAGTCTGTCCTTCTATCTCTCTGTGATCGTTTTTAGTCACTCCGTCTTTCTATCTCTAGATCATCATTTTTGTTCACTCTGTCTTTCTATCTGTAGGTCATCATTTTTAGTCACTCAGTCTTTCTATTTCTTTGTCATCGTTTTCAGTCACTCTGTCTTTCTATCTCTCTGTCATCGTTTTTATTCACTATGTCTTTCAATCTCTCTGTTATCATTTTTGGTCATTCTGTCTTTCTATCTCTCTGTAATCGTTTTTAGTCACTCTGTCTTTCTGATATCTAGATCATCATTTTTAGTCAGTCTGTCTTTCTATCTCTAGGTCATCCTTTTTAATCACTCAGTCTTTCTATCTCATTGTCATCGTTTTCAGTCACTCTGTCTTTCTATCTCTCTGTCATCATTTTTAGTGACTCTGTCTTTCTATCTCTAGATCATCATTTTTGGTCACTCTGTCTTTCTATCTCTAGGTCATCCTTTTTAGTCACTCAGTCTTTCTATCTCTTTGTCATCGTTCTCAATCACTCTGTCTTTCTATCTCTAGATCATCATTTTCAGTCACTCTGTCTTTCTATCACTACATCATCCTTTTTAGTAACTCTGTCTTTCTATTTCTCTATCATCGTTTTCAGTAACTCTGTCTTTGTTTCTATCTGTCATCGTATTTAGTCACTCTGTCTTTCTATCTCTCTGTCATCGTTTTTAGTCACTCTGTCTTTCTATCTTTAGTTCATCATTTTTGGTCAATCTGTTTGTCTATCTCTAGGTCATCCTTTTTAGTCACTCAGTCTTTCTATCTCTTTGTCATCGTTCTCAATCACTCTGTCTTTCTATCTCTAGATCATCATTTTCAGTCACTCTGTCTTTCTATCACTACATCATCCTTTTTAGTAACTCTGTCTTTCTATTTCTCTATCATCGTTTTCAGTCACTCTGTCTTTGTTTCTATCTGTCATCGTATTTAGTCACTCTGTCTTTCTATCTCTCTGTCATCGTTTTTAGTCACTCTGTCTTTCTATCTTTAGATCATCATTTTTGGTCACTCTGTTTGTCTATCTCTAGGTCATCCTTTTTAGTCACTCAGTCTTTCTTTTTCTTTGTGATCGTTTTCAGTCACTCTGTCTTTCTATCTTTAGATCATCATTTTTGGTCACTCTGTTTTTCTATCTCTAGGTCATCCTTTTTAGTCACTCAGTCTTTCTATTTCTTATTCGTCATTCTCAGCCACTTTGTCTTTCTATCTCTGGATCATCATTTTTGGTCACTCTGTCTTTTTAGCTCTAGGTCATCAGTTTTAGTAACTCAGTCTTTCTATTTCTCTATCATCGCTTTTTGTCACTCTGTCTTTCTATCTCTAGGTCGTCCTTTTTAGTCACTCAGTCTTTCTATCTGTTTGTCATCGTTTTCAGTCACTCTGTCTTTCTATCTCTCTGTCATCATTTTTAGTCACTCTGTCTTTCTATCTCTAGATCATCATTTTTGGTCACTCTGTCTTTCTATCTCTAGGTTATCCTTTTTAGTCACTCAGTCTTTCTATCTCTTTGTCATCGTCTTCAGTCACTCTGTCTTTCTATCTCTCTGTCATCATTTTTAGTCACTCTGTCTTTCTATCTCTAGATCATCATTTTTGGTCACTCTGTCTTTCTATCTCTAGGTTATCCTTTTTAGTCACTCAGTCTTTCTATCTCTTTGTTATCGTTTTCAGTCACTCTGTCTTTCTATCTCTCTGTCATCATTTTTGGTCAATCAGTCTTTCTATCTCTCTGTCATCGTTTTCAGTCATTCTGTCTTTCTGTCTTTAGATCAAAAATTTTGGTCACTCTGTCTTTCTATCTCTAGATCAAAATTTTTAGTCACTCTGTCTTTCTATCTCTAGATCAAAATTTTTGGTCATTCTCTCTTTGTATCTCTAGATCAAAATTTTTGGTCACTCTGTCTTTTTATTGCTTTGTCATCGTTCTCAATCACTCTGTCTTTCTATCTATAGATCATCATTTTTGGTCACTCTGTCTTTCTAGCTCTAGGTCATTAGTTTTAGTAACTCTGTCTTTCTATTTCTCTATCATCGCTTTTAGTCACTCTGTCTTTCTATCTCTAGGTCGTCCTTTTTAGTCACTCAGTCTTTCTATCTCTCTGTCATCGTTTTTAGTCACTCTATCTATATATTTAGATCGTCAATTTTGGTTATTCTGTCTTTTTATCTCTAGGTCATACTTTTTAGTCACTCAGCCTTTCTATCTCTTTGTCATCGTCTTCAGTCACTCTGTCTTTCTATCTCTCTGTCATCGTTTTTAGTCACTCTGTCTTTCTATCTCTAGATCATCATTTTTGGTCACTCTGTCTTTCTGTCTCTAGGTTATCCTTTTTAGTCACTTAGTCTTTCTATCTCTTTTTCATCGTTTTCAGATCGTCATTTTTGGTCACTCTGTCTTTTTATCTCTATGTCATACTTTTTAGTCACTCTGTCTTTCTATCTCTCTGTCATCATTTTTAGTGACTCCGTCTTTCTATCTCTCTGTCATCGTATTAGTCACTCAATCGTTATATCTCTACATCATCATTTTTGGTCACTCTGTCTTTCTATCTCTTTGTCATAATTTTCAGTCACTCTGTCTTTCTATCACTCTGTCATCGTTTTTAGTCACTATGTCTTTCTAACTCTAGATCATCATTTTTGGTCAGTCTGTTTTTCTATCTCTAGATCATCATTTCTAGTCACTCAGTCTTTCTATCTCTTTGTTATCGTTTTCAGTCACTCTGTCTTTCTATCTCTCTGTCATCATTTTTGGTCAATCAGTCTTTCTATCTCTCTGTCATCGTTTTCAGTCATTCTGTCTTTCTGTCTTTAGATCAAAAATTTTGGTCACTCTGTCTTTCTATCTCTAGATCAAAATTTTTGGTCACTCTGTCTTTCTATCTCTAGATCAAAATTTTTGGTCATTCTGTCTTTGTATCTCTAGATCAAAATTTTTGGTCACTCTGTCTTTTTATCTCTAGGTCATCCTTTTTAGTCACTCAGTCTATCTATCTCTTTGTCATCGTTTTCAGTCACTCTGTCTCTCTATCTCTCTGTCAACGTTTTTAGTCACTATGTCTTTCTATCTCTCTGTTATCATTTTTGGTCATTCTGTTATTCTATCTCTAGGTCCTCCTTTTTAGTCACTCAGTCTTTCTAACTAGTTGTCATCATTTTCAGTCAGTCTGTCTTTCTATATCTCTGTCATCGTTTTTAGTCACTCTGTCTTTCTATCTCTATATCATCATTTTTGGTCATACTGTCTTTCTTTCTCTAGGTTATCATTTTTAGTCACTCAGTCTTTCTATCTCTTTGTCATCATTTTCAGTCACTCTGTCTTTCTATCTCTCTGTCATCGTTTTTAGTCACCATGTCTTTCTATCTCTAGATCATCATTTTTGGTCAGTCTGTTTTTCTATCTCTAGATCATCATTTTTAGTCACTCAGTCTTTCTATCTCTTTGTTATCGTTTTCAGTCACTCTGTCTTTCTATCTCTCTGTCATCATTTTGGTCAATCAGTCTTTCTATCTCTCTGTCATCGTTTTCAGTCATTCTGTCTTTCTGTCTTTAGATCAAAAATTTTGGTCACTCTGTCTTTCTATCTCTAGATCAAAATTTTTGGTCACTCTGTCTTTCTATCTCTAGATCAAAATTTTTGGTCATTCTGTCTTTGTATCTCTAGATCAAAATTTTTGGTCATTCTGTCTTTATATATCTAGATCATCATTTTTAGTCAGTCTGTCTTTCTATCTCTAGGTCGTCCTTTTTAGTCACTCAGTCTTTCTATCTGTTTGTCATCGTTTTCAGTCACTCTGTCTTTCTATCTCTCTGTCATCTTTTTTCGTCACTCTGTCTTTCTATCTCTAGATCATCATTTTTGGTCACTCTGTCTTTCTATCTCTAGGTTATCCTTTTTAGTCACTCAGTCTTTCTATCTCTTTGTCATCGTCTTCAGTCACTCTGTCTTTCTATCTCTCTGTCATCATTTTTAGTCACTCTGTCTTTCTATCTCTAGATCATCATTTTTGGTCACTCTGTCTTTCTATCTCTAGGTTATCCTTTTTAGTCACTCAGTCTTTCTATCTCTTTTTCATCGTTTTCAGATCGTCATTTTTGGTCACTCTGTCTTTTTATCTCTATGTCATACTTTTTAGTCACTCTGTCTTTCTATCTCTCTGTCATCATTTTTAGTGACTTCGTCTTTCTATCTCTCTGTCATCGTTTTAGTCACTCTATCGTTATATCTCTACATCATCATTTTTGTCACTCTGTCTTTCTATCTCTAGGTTATCCTTTTTCGTCAGTCTGTCTTACTATCTCTTTGTCATCGTTTTCAGTCACACTGTCTTTCTATCTCTCTTTCATCGTTTTTAGTCACTCTGTCTTTCTATCTCTAGATCATCATTTTTTGGTTATTCTGACTTTTTTTCTCTAGGTCATCCTTTTTGGTCACTCAGTCTTTCTATGTCTTTGTCAGCGTTTTCATTCACTCTGTCTTTCTATCTCTATGTCACCGTTTTTAGTCACTCCGTCTTTCTATCTCTAGGTCATCATTTTTAGTCACTCAAGTCTTTCTATCTCTTTGTCATCGTTTTCAGTCACTCTGTCTTTCTATCTCTCTGTCAACGTTTTTAGTCACTATGTCTTTCTATGTCTCTGTTATCATTTTTGGTCATTCTGTTATTCTATCTCTAGGTCCTCCTTTTATTCACTCAGTCTTTCTAACTAGTTATTATCATTTTCAGTCAGTCTCTCTTTCTATATCACTGTCATCGTTTTTAGTCACTCAGTCTTTCTATCTCTTTGTCATCGTCTTCAGTCACTCTGTCTTTCTATCTCTATATCATCATTTTTGGTCATACTGTCTTTCTTTCTCTAGGTTATAATTTTTAGTCACTCAGTCTTTCTATCTCTTTGTCATCATTTTCAGTCACTCTGTCTTTCTATCTCTCTGTCATCGTTTTTAGTCACTATGTCTTTCTATCTCTAGATCATCATTTTTGGTCAGTCTCTTTTTCTATCTCTAGATCATCACTCTGTATTTCTAGCTCTTGGTCATCAGTTTTAGTAACTCTGTCTTTCTATTTCTCTATCATCGCTTTTAGTCACTCTGTCTTTCTATCTCTATATCATCATTTTTGGTCATACTGTCTTTCTTTCTCTAGGTTATCATTTTTAGTCACTCAGTCTATCTATCTCTTTGTCATCGTTTTCAGTCACTCTGTCTCTCTATCTCTCTGTCAACGTTTTTAGTCAATATGTCTTTCTATCTCTAGATCATCATCTTTGGTCAGTCTGTTTTTCTATCTCTAGATCATCATTTTTAGTCACTCTGTCTTTCTATCTCTTTGTTATCGTTTTCAGTCACTCTGTCTTTCTATCTCTCTGTCATCATTTTTGGTCAATCAGTCTTTCTATCTCTCTGTCATCGTTTTCAGTCATTCTGTCTTTCTGTCTTTAGATCAAAAATTTTGGTCACTCTGTCTTTCTATATCTAGATCAAAATTTTTGGTCACTCTGTCTTCCTATCTCTAGATCAAAATTTTTGGTCATTCTGTCTTTGTATCTCTAGATCAAAATTTTTGGTCACTCTGTCTTTTTATCTCTAGGTCATCCTTTTTAGTCACTCAGTCTTTCTATCTCTTTGTCATCGTTTTCAGTCAGTCTGTCCTTCTATCTCTCTGTGATCGTTTTTAGTCACTCCGTCTTTCTATCTCTAGATCATCATTTTTGTTCACTCTGTCTTTCTATCTGTAGGTCATCATTTTTATTCACTCAGTCTTTCTATTTCTTTGTCATCGTTTTCAGTCACTCTGTCTTTCTATCTCTCTGTCATCGTTTTTAGTCACTATGTCTTTCTATCTCTCTGTTATCATTTTTGGTCATTCTGTCTTTCTATCTCTCTGTCATCGTTTTTAGTCACTCTGTCTTTCTATATCTAGATCATCATTTTTAGTCAGTCTGTCTTTTTATCTCTAGGTCATCCTTTTTAATCAATCAGTCTTATTATCTCTTTGTCATCGTCTTCAGTCACTCTGTCTTTCTATCTCTCTGTTATCATTTTTGGTCATTCTGTCTTTCTATCTCTCTGTCATCGTTTTTAGTCACTCTGTCTTTCTATATCTAGATCATCATTTTTAGTCAGTCTGTCTTTCTATCTCTAGGTCATCCTTTTTAATCAATCAGTCTTACTATCTCTTTGTCATCGTCTTCAGTCACTCTGTCTTTCTATCTCTCTGTCATCGTTTTTAGTCACTCTGTCTTTCTATCTCTAGATCATCATTTTTGGTCACTCTGTCTTTTTATCTCTATGTCATACTTTTTAGTCACTCTGTCTTTCTATCTCTCTGTCATCATTTTTAGTGATTCCGTCTTTCTATCTCTCTGTCATCGTTTTAGTCACTCTATCGTTATATCTCTACATCATCATTTTTGGTCACTCTATCTTTCTATCTCTAGGTTATCCTTTTTAGTCAGTCTGTCTTACTACCTCTTTGTCATCGTTTTTAGTAACTCTGTCTTTCTATCTCTAGATCATTATTTTTGGTCACTCTGTCTTTCTATCTCTAGGTCATCCTTTTTAGTCACTCAGTTTTTCTATCTCTTTGTCATCGTTCTCAATCACTCTGTCTTTCTATCTCTAGATCATCATTTTTGGTCACTCTGTCTTTCTATCACTACATCATCCTTTTTAGTAACTCTGTCTTTCTATTTCTCTATTATCGTTTTCAGTCACTCTGTCTTTGTTTCTATCTGTCATCGTATTTAGTCACTCTGTCTTTCTATCTCTCTGTCATCGTTTTTAGTCACTCTGTCTTTCTATCTTTAGATCATCATTTTTGGTCACTCTGTTTGTCTATCTCTAGGTCATCCTTTTTAGTCACTCAGTCGATCTTTTTCTTTGTCATCGTTTTCAGTCACTCTGTCTTTCTATCTTTAGATCATCATTTTTGGTCACTCTGTTTTTCTATAGCTAGGTCATCCTTTTTAGTCACTCAGTCTTTCTATTTCTTTGTCGTCATTCTCAGCCACTTTGTCTTTCTATCTCTAGATCATCATTTTTGGTCACTCTGTCTTTCTATCTCTCTGTCATCATTTTTAGTGACTTCGTCTTTCTATCTCTCTGTCATCGTTTTAGTCACTCTATCGTTATATCTCTACATCATCATTTTTGTCACTCTGTCTTTCTATCTCTAGGTTATCCTTTTTCGTCAGTCTGTCTTACTATCTCTTTGTCATCGTTTTCAGTCACACTGTCTTTCTATCTCTCTTTCATCGTTTTTAGTCACTCTGTCTTTCTATTTCTAGATCATCATTTTTTGGTTATTCTGACTTTTTTTCTCTAGGTCATCCTTTTTGGTCACTCAGTCTTTCTATGTCTTTGTCAGCGTTTTCATTCACTCTGTCTTTCTATCTCTATGTCACCGTTTTTAGTCACTCCGTCTTTCTATCTCTAGGTCATCATTTTTAGTCACTCAGTCTTTCTATCTCTTTGTCATCGTTTTCAGTCACTCTGTCTTTCTATCTCTCTGTCAACGTTTTTAGTCACTATGTCTTTCTATCTCTCTGTTATCATTTTTGGTCATTCTGTTATTCTATCTCTAGGTCCTCCTTTTATTCACTCAGTCTTTCTAACTAGTTATTATCATTTTCAGTCAGTCTGTCTTTCTATATCACTGTCATCGTTTTTAGTCACTCTGTCTTTCTATCTCTATATCATCATTTTTGGTCATACTGTCTTTCTTTCTCTAGGTTATAATTTTTAGTCACTCAGTCTTTCTATCTCTTTGTCATCATTTTCAGTCACTCTGTCTTTCTATCTCTCTGTCATCGTTTTTAGTCACTATGTCTTTCTATCTCTAGATCATCATTTTTGGTCAGTCTCTTTTTCTATCTCTAGATCATCACTCTGTATTTCTAGCTCTTGGTCATCAGTTTTAGTAACTCTGTCTTTCTATTTCTCTATCATCGCTTTTAGTCACTCTGTCTTTCTATCTCTATATCATCATTTTTGGTCATACTGTCTTTCTTTCTCTAGGTTATCATTTTTAGTCACTCAGTCTATCTATCTCTTTGTCATCGTTTTCAGTCACTCTGTCTCTCTATCTCTCTGTCAACGTTTTTAGTCACTATGTCTTTCTATCTCTCTGTTATCATTTTTGGTCATCCTATTATTCTATCTCTAGGTCCTCCTTTTTAGTCACTCAGTCTTTCTAACTAGTTGTCATCATTTTCAGTCAGTCTGTCTTTCTATATCTCTGTCATCGTTTTTAGTCACTCTGTCTTTCTATCTCTATATCATCATTTTTGGTCATACTGTCTTTCTTTCTCTAGGTTATCATTTTTAGTCACTCAGTCTTTCTATCTCTTTGTCATCATTTTCAGTCACTCTGTCTTTCTATCTCTCTGTCATCGTTTTTAGTCACTATGTCTTTCTATCTCTAGATCATCATCTTTGGTCAGTCTGTTTTTCTATCTCTAGATCATCATTTTTAGTCACTCTGTCTTTCTATCTCTTTGTTATCGTTTTCAGTCACTCTGTCTTTCTATCTCTCTGTCATCATTTTTGGTCAATCAGTCTTTCTATCTCTCTGTCATCGTTTTCAGTCATTCTGTCTTTCTGTCTTTAGATCAAAAATTTTGGTCACTCTGTCTTTCTATATCTAGATCAAAATTTTTGGTCACTCTGTCTTCCTATCTCTAGATCAAAATTTTTGGTCATTCTGTCTTTGTATCTCTAGATCAAAATTTTTGGTCACTCTGTCTTTTTATCTCTAGGTCATCCTTTTTAGTCACTCAGTCTTTCTATCTCTTTGTCATCGTTTTCAGTCAGTCTGTCCTTCTATCTCTCTGTGATCGTTTTTAGTCACTCCGTCTTTCTATCTCCAGATCATCATTTTTGTTCACTCTGTCTTTCTATCTGTAGGTCATCATTTTTATTCACTCAGTCTTTCTATTTCTTTGTCATCGTTTTCAGTCACTCTGTCTTTCTATCTCTCTGTCATCGTTTTTAGTCACTATGTCTTTCTATCTCTCTGTTATCATTTTTGGTCATTCTGTCTTTCTATCTCTCTGTCATCGTTTTTAGTCACTCTGTCTTTCTATATCTAGATCATCATTTTTAGTCAGTCTGTCTTTTTATCTCTAGGTCATCCTTTTTAATCAATCAGTCTTACTATCTCTTTGTCATCGTCTTCAGTCACTCTGTCTTTCTATCTCTCTGTTATCATTTTTGGTCATTCTGTCTTTCTATCTCTCTGTCATCGTTTTTAGTCACTCTGTCTTTCTATATCTAGATCATCATTTTTAGTCAGTCTGTCTTTCTATCTCTAGGTCATCCTTTTTAATCAATCAGTCTTACTATCTCTTTGTCATCGTCTTCAGTCACTCTGTCTTTCTATCTCTCTGTCATCGTTTTTAGTCACTCTGTCTTTCTATCTCTAGATCATCATTTTTGGTCACTCTGTCTTTTTATCTCTATGTCATACTTTTTAGTCACTCTGTCTTTCTATCTCTCTGTCATCATTTTTAGTGATTCCGTCTTTCTATCTCTCTGTCATCGTTTTAGTCACTCTATCGTTATATCTCTACATCATAATTTTTGGTCACTCTATCTTTCTATCTCTAGGTTATCCTTTTTAGTCAGTCTGTCTTACTACCTCTTTGTCATCGTTTTTAGTAACTCTGTCTTTCTATCTCTCTTTCATCGTTTTTAGTCACTCTGTCTTTCTATCTCTAGATCATTATTTTTGGTCACTCTGTCTTTCTATCTCTAGGTCATCCTTTTTAGTCACTCAGTTTTTCTATCTCTTTGTCATCGTTCTCAATCACTCTGTCTTTCTATCTCTAGATCATCATTTTTGGTCACTCTGTCTTTCTATTTCTCTATCATCGTTTTCAGTCACTCTGTCTTTCTATCTATTTTTCATCGTTTTTAGTCACTCTGTCTTTCTATCTTTAGATCATCCTTTTTGGTCACTCTGTTTTCTATCTCTAGATCATCCTTTTTAGTCAATCAGTCTTTCTATTTCTTTGTCGTCATTCTCAGCCACTTTGTCTTTCTATCTCTGGATCATCATTTTTGGTCACTGTGTCTTTCTAGCTCTAGGTCATCAGTTTTAGTAACTCAGTCTTTCTATCTCTAGATCATTCTTTTTAGTAACTCTGTCTTTCTATTTCTCTATCATCGTTTTTAGTCACTCTATCTTTCTATCTCTAGGTCGTCCTTTTTAACCACTCAGTCTTTCTATCTCTTTGTCATCGTTTTCAGTCACTCTGTCTTTCTATCTCTCATTCATTGTTTTTAGTCACTCTATCTTTATATCTCTAGATCGTCATTTTTAGTCACTCTGTCTTTCTATCTCTTTGTCGCTGTCTTCAGTCACTCTGTCTTTCTATCTCTCTGTCATCGTTTTCAGTAACTCTGTCTTCCTATCTCTCTGTCTTCATTTTTAGTGACTCCGTCTTTCTATCTCTCTGTCATCGTTTTTAGTCACTCTGTCTTTCTGTCTCTAGATCAATATTTTTGGTCACCCAGTCTTTCTATCTCTTTGTCATCGTTCTCAATTACTCTGTCTTTCTATCTCTAGGTCATCATTTTTGATCACTCTGTCTTTCTAGCTCTAGGTCATCAGTTTTAGTAACTCAGTCTTTTTATCTCTAGATCATCCTTTTTAGTAACTCTGTCTTTCTATTTCTCTATTATCGTTTTTAGTCACTCTATCTTTCTATCTCTAGATCATCATTTTTGGTCACTCTGTCTTTCTATCTCTAGGTCATCCTTTTTAGTCACTCAGTCTTTCTATCTCTTTGTCATCGTTTTCAGTAACTCTGTCTTTCTATCTCTCTGTCATCGTTTTTAGTCACTCTATTTTTATATCTCCACATCATCATTTTTGGTCACTCTGTCTTTCTATCTCTAGGTTATCCTTTTTATTCAGTCTGTCTTACTACCTCTTCGTCATCGTTTTCAGTCACACTGTTTTTCTATCTCTCTGTCATCGTTTTTAGTCACTCTGTCTTTATATCTCTAGATAATAATTTTTGATCACTTTGTTTTTCTATCTCTAGGTCATCCTTTTTAATAATTCAGACTTTCTATCTCTCTGTCATGGTTTTTAGTCAGTCTGTCTTTCTATCTCTAGATCATAATTTTGGTCACTCTGTTTTTCTATCTCTAGGTCATCCTTTTTAGTCACTCAGTCTTTTTATCTCTTTGTCGTCGTTCTCAGCCACTTTGTCTTTCTATCTCTGGATCATCATTTTTGGTCATTCTGTCTTTCTATCTCTAGATCATCATTTTTGGTCACTCTGTCTTTTTATCTCTATGTCATACTTTTTAGTCACTCTGTCTTTCTATCTCTTTGTCAGCGTTTTCAGTCACTCTGTCTTTCTATCTCTAGATCATCATTTTTGGTCACTCTGTCTTTCTATCTCTAGGTCATCGTTTTTAGTCAGACAGTCTTTCTATCTCTTTGTCATCGTTTTCAGTCAGTCTGTCCTTCTATCTCTCTGTGATCGTTTTTAGTCATTCCGTCTTTCTATCTCTAGATCATCATTTTTGTTCACTCAGTCTTTTTATCTCTTTGTCATCGTTTTCAGTCACTCTGTCTTTCTATCTCTCTGTCATCGTTTTTAGTCCCTATGTCTTTCTACCTCTCTGTTATCATTTTTGGTCATTCTGTCTTTCTATCTCTCTGTCATCGTTTTTAGTCACTCTGTGTTTCGATATCTAGATCATCATTTTTAGTCAGTCTGTCTTTCTATCTCTAGGTCATCCTTTTCAATCACTCAGTCTTTCTATCTCTTTGTCATCGTTTTCAGTAACTCTGTCTTCCTATCTCTCTGTCAACATTTTTAGTTACTCCGTCTTTCTATCTCTCTGTGATCATTTTTAGTCACACTGTCTTTCTGTCTCTAGATCAAAATTTTTGGTCACTCTGTCTTTCTATCTCTAGGTCATCCTTTTTAGTCACTCAGTCTTTCTATCTCTAGGTCATCCTTTTCAATCACTCAGTCTTTCTATCTCATTGTCATCGTTTTCAGTTACTCTGTCTTTCTATCTCTCTGTCATCGTTTTCAGTCACTCTGTCTTTCTATCTCTCTGTCATCGTTTTTAGTCACTATGTCTTTCTATCTCTCTGTTATCATTTTTGGTCATTCTGTCTTTCTATCTCTCTGTCATCGTTTTTTGTCACTCTGTCTTTCTATATCTAGATCATCATTTTTAGTCAGTCTGTCTTTCTATCTCTAGGTCATCCTTTTCAATCACTCAGTCCTTCTATCTCTTTGTCATCGTTTTCAGTAACTCTGTCTTCCTATCTCTCTGTCAACATTTTTAGTTACTCCGTCTTTCTATCTCTCTGTCATCGTTTTTAGTCACACTGTCTTTCTGTCTCTAGATCAAAATTTTTGGTCACTCTGTCTTTCTATCTCTAGGTCATCCTTTTTAGTCACTCAGTCTTTCTATCTCTTTGTCATCGTTCTCAATCACTCTGTCTTTCTATCTCTAGATCATCATTTTTGGTCACTCTGGGTTTGTATCACTACATCATCCTTTTTAGTAACTCTGTCTTTCTATTTCTCTATCATCGTTTTCAGTCACTCTGTCTTTCTATCTATCTGTCATCGTTTTTAGTCACTCTGTCTTTCTATCTTTAGATCATCATTTTTGGTAACTCTGTTTTTCTATCTCTAGGTCATCCTTTTTAGTCAGTCAGTCTTTCTTTTTCTTTGTCATCGTTTTCAGTCACTCTGTCTTTCTATCTTTAGATCATCATTTTTGGTCACTCTGTTTTTCTATCTCTAGGTCATCCTTTTTAGTCACTCAGTCTTTCTATTTCTTAGTCGTCATTCTCAGCTACTTTGTCATTCTATCTCTGGATCATCATTTTTGGTCACTCTGTCTTTCTAGCTCTGGGTCATCAGTTTTAGTAACTCTGTCTTTCTATTTCTCTATCATCGCTTTTAGTCACTCTGTCTTTCTATCTCTAGGTCGTCCTTTTTAGTCACTCAGTCTTTCTATCTCTTTGTCATCGTTTTCAGTCACTCTGTCTTTCTATCTCTCTTTCATCGTTTTTAGTCACTCTATCTTTATATCTTTAGATCGTCATTTTTGGTCACTCTGTCTTTTTATCTCTTGGTCATACTTTTTAGTCACTCAGTCTTTCTATCTCTTTGTCATCGTCTTCAGTCACTCTGTCTTTCTATCTCTCTGTCATCGTTTTTAGTCACTCTATCTTTATATCTCTACATCATCATTTTTGGTCATTCTGTCTTTCTATCTCTAGGTTATCCTCTTTAGTCAGTCTGTCTTACTATCTCTTTGTCATCGTTTTCAGTCACACTGTCTTTCTATCTCTCTGTCATCGTTTTTAGTCACTCTGTCTTTATATCTCTAGATAATCATTTTTGGTCACTCTGTTTTTCTATCTCTGGGTCATCCTTTTTAATAATTCAGACTTTCTATCTCTTTGTCATGGTTTTTAGTCACTCTGTCTTTCTTTCTCTAGATCATAATTTTGGTCACTCTGTTTTTCTCTCTCTAGGTCATTCTTTTCAGTCACTCAGTCTTTTTATCTCTTTGTCGTCGTTCTCAGCCACTTTGTCTTTCTATTTCTGGATCATCATTTTTGGTCACTCTGTCTTTCTAGCTCTAGGTCATCAGTTTTAGTAACTCAGTCTTTCTATCTCTAAAATATCTTTTTTAGTAACTCTGTCTTTCTATTTCTCTATCATCGTTTTTAGTCACTCTGTCTTTCTATCTTTAGATCATTATTTTTGGTCATTCTGTCTTTCTAGCTCTAGGTCATCAGTTTTAGTAACTCAGTCTTTCTATCTGTAGATCATCCTTTTTAGTAACTCTATCTTTCTATCTCTAGATAATCATTTTTGGTCACTCTGTCTTTTTATCTCTATGTTATACTTTTTAGTCACTCTGTCTTTCTATCTCTTTGTCATCGTTTTCAGTCACTCTGTCTTTCTATCTCTCTGTCATCGTTTTTAGTCACTCTGTCTTTCTATCTCTCTGTCATCGTTTTTAGTCACTCTATCTTTCTATCTCTAGATCATCATTTTTGGTCACTCTGTCTTTCTATCTCTAGGTCATCGTTTTTAGACAGACAGTCTTTCTATCTCTTTGTCATCGTTTTCAGTCAGTCTGTCCTTCTATCTCTCTGTGATCGTTTTTAGTCACTCCGTCTTTCTATCTCTAGATCATCATTTTTGTTCACTCAGTCTTTCTATCTCTTTGTCATCGTTCTCAATCACTCTGTCTTTCTATCTCTAAATCATCATTTTTGGTCACTCTGGCTTTCCATCACTACATCATCCTTTTTAGTAACTCTGTCTTTCTATTTCTCTATCATCGTTTTCAGTCGCTCTGTCTTTCTATCTATCTGTCATCGTTTTTAGTCACTCTGTCTTTCTATCTTTAGATCATCATTTTTGGTCACTCTGTTTTTCTATTTCTAGATCATCCTTTTTAGTAATTCTGTCTTTCTATTTCTCTATCATCGTTTTCAGTCACTCTGTCTTTGTTTCTATCTGTCATCGTTTTTAGTCACTCTGTCTTTCTATCTTTAGATTATCATTTTTGGTCACCCAGTTTTTCTATCTCTAGGTCATCCTTTTTAGTCACTAAGTCTTTCTATTTCTTTGTCGTCATTCTCAGCCACTTTGTCTTTCTATCTCTGGATCATCATTTTTGGTCACTCTGTCTTTCTAGCTCTAGGTCATCAGTTTTAGTAACTCTGTCTTTCTATTTCTCTATCATCGCTTTTAGTCACTCTGTCTTTCTATCTCTAGGTCGTCCTTTTTAGTCACTCAGTCTTTCTATCTCTTTGTCATCGTTTTCAGTCACTCTGTCTTTCTATCTCTCTGTCATCGTTTTTAGTCACTCTATCTTTATATCTTTAGATCGTCATTTTTGGTCACTCAGGCTTTTTATCTCTAGGTCATACTTTTTAGTCACTCAGTCTTTCTATCTCTTTGTCATCGTCTTCAGTCACTCTGTCTTTCTATCTCTCTGTCATCGTTTTTAGTCACTCTGTCTTTCTATCTCTAGATCATCATTTTTGGTCACTCTGTCTTTCTATCTCTAGGTTATCCTTTTTAGTCACTCTGTCTTTCTATCTCTTTTTCATCGTTTTCAGATCGTCATTTTTGGTCACTCTGTCTTTTTATCTCTATGTCATACTTTTTAGTCACTCTGTCTTTCTATCTCTCTGTCATCATTTTTAGTGATTCCGTCTTTCTATCTCTCTGTCATCGTTTTAGTCACTTTATCGTTATATCTCTACATCATCATTTTTGGTCACTCTGTCTTTCTATCTCTAGGTCATCCTTTTTAGTCACTCAGTCTTTCTTTTTCTTTGTCATCGTTTTCAGTCACTCTGTCTTTCTATCTATAGATCATCATTTTTGGTCACTCTGTTTTTCTATCTCTAGGTCATCCTTTTTAGTCACTCAGTCTTTCCTTTTCTTTGTCATCGTTTTCAGTCACTCTGTCTTTCTATCTTTAGATCATCATTTTTGGTCACTCTGTTTTTCTATCTCTAGGTCATCCTTTTTAGTAACTCTGTCTTTCTATTTCTCTATCATCGTTTTCAGTCACTCTGTCTTTGTTTCTATTTTCATCGTTTTTAGTCACTCTATCTTTATATCTTTAGATCGTCATTTTTGGTCAGTCTGTCTTTTTATCTCTATGTCATACTTTTTAGTGACTCTGTCTTTCTATCTCTCTGTCTTCATTTTTAGTGACTCCGTCTTTATATCTCTTTGTCGTCGTTTTAGTCACTCTATCGTTATATCTCTACATCACCATTTTTGGTCACTCTATCTTTCTATCTCTAGGTTATCCTTTTTAGTCAGTCTGTCTTACTATCTCTTTGTCATCATTTTTAGTAACTCTGTCTTTCTATCTCTCTTTCATCGTTTTTAGCCACTCTGTCTTTCTATCTCTAGATCATCATTTTTGGTCACTCTGTCTTTCCAGATCTGGGTTATTCTTTTTAGTCAATCAGTCTTTCTATCTCTTTGTCATCGTTTTCATTAACTCTGTCTTCCTATCTCTCTGTCATCATTTTTAGTTACTCCGTCTTTCTATCTCTCTGTCATCGTTTTTAGTCACACTGTCTTTCTGTCTCTAGATCAAAATTTTTGGTCACTCTGTCTTTCTATCTCTAGGTCATCCTTTTTAGTCACTCAGTTTTTCTATCTCTTTGTCATCGTTCTCAATCACTCTGTCTTTCTATCTCTAGATCATCATTTTTGGTCACTCTGTCTTTCTATCACTAAATCATCCTTTTTAGTAACTATGTCTTTCTATTTCTCTATCATCGTTTTCAGTCACTCTGTCTTTCTATCTATCTGTCATCGTTTTTAGTCACTCTGTCTTTCTATCTTTAGATCATCATTTTTGGTCACTCTGTTTTCTATCTCTAGATCATCCTTTTTAGTCACTCAGTCTTTCTATTTCTTTGTCGTCATTCTCAGCCACTTTGTCATTCTATCTCTGGATCATCATTTTCAGTCACTCTGTCTTTCTAGCTCTGGTTCATCAGTTTTAGTAAGTCTGTCTTTCTATTTCTCTATCATCGCTTTTAGTCACTCTGTCTTTCTATCTCTAGGTCGTCCTTTTTAGTCACTCAGTCTTTCTATCTCTTTGTCATCGTTTTCAGTCACTCTGTCTTTCTATCTCTCTGTCATCGTTTTTAGTCACTCTATCTTTATATCTTTAGATCGTCATTTTTGGTCACACTGTCTTTTTATCTCTAGGTCATACTTTTTAGTCACTCAGTCTTTCTATCTCTTTGTCATCGTTTTTAGTCACTCTATCTTTATATCTCTACATCATCATTTTTGGTCACTCTGTCTTTATATCTCTAGGTTATCTTCTTTAGTCAGTCTGTCTTACTATCTCTTTGTCATCATTTTCAGTCACACTGTCTTTCTATCTTTCTGTCATCGTCTTTAGTCACTCTGTCTTTATATCTCTAGATAATCATTTTGGTCACTCTGTTTTTCTATCTCTGGGTCATCCTTTTTAATAATTCAGACTTTCTATCTCTCTGTCATGGTTTTTACTCACTCTGTCTTTCTATCTCTAGATCATAATTTTGGTCACTCTGTTTTTCTATCTCTAGGTCATCCTTTTTAGTCACTCAGTCTTTTTATCTCTTTGTCGTCGTTCTCAGCCACTTTGTCTTTCTATCTCTGGATCATCATTTTTGGTCATTCTGTCTTTCTAGCTCTAGGTCATCAGTTTTAGTAACTCAGTCTTTCTATCTCTAGATCATCTTTTTTAGTAACTCTGTCTTTCTATTTCTCTATCATCGTTTTTAGTCACTCTGTCTTTCTATCTTTAGATCATTATTTTTGGTCATTCTGTCTTTCTAGCTCTAGGTCATCAGTTTTAGTCACTCAGTCTTTCTATCTCTTTGTCATCGTGTTCAGTCACTCTGTCTTTCTATCTCTCTGTCATCGGTTTTAGACACTCTGTCTTTCTATCTCTAGATCATCATTTTTGGTCACTCTGTCTTTCTATCTCTAGGTTATCTTTTTTAGTCACTCAGTCTTTCTATCTCTTTTTCATCGTTTTCAGATCGTCATTTTTGGTCACTCTGTCTTTTTATCTCTATGTTATACTTTTTAGTCACTCTGTCTTTCTATCTCTTTGTCATCATTTTTAGTGACTCCGTCTTTCTATCTCTCTGTCATCGTTTTTAGTCACTCTGTCTTTCTATCTCTAGATCATCATTTTTGGTCACTCCGTCTTTCTATCTCTAGGTTGTCTTTTTTAGTCACTCAGTCTTTCTATCTCTTTTTCATCGTTTTCAGATCGTCATTTTTGGTCACTCTGTCTTTTTATCTCTATGTTATACTTATTAGTCACTCTGTCTTTCTATCTCTTTGTCATCATTTTTAGTGACTCCGTCTTTCTATCTCTCTGTCATCGTTTTAGTCACTCTATCGTTATATCTCTACATCATAATTTTTGGTCACTCTGTCTTTCTATCTCTAGATCATCATTTTTTTTTTTATTCTGATTTTTTTTCTCTAGGTCATCCTTTTTAGTCACTCAGTCTTTCTATGTCTTTGTCATCGTTTTCAGTCACTCTGTCTTCCTATCTCTATGTCATCGTTTTTAGTCACTACGTCTTTCTATCTCTAGGTCATCCTTTTTAGTCACTCAGTCTTTCTATCTCTTTGTCATCGTTTTCAGTCACTCTGTCTTTCTATCTCTTTGTCAACGTTTTTAGTCACTATGTCTTTCTATCTCTGTGTTATCATTTTTGGTCATTCTGTTATTCTGTCTCTAGGTCCTCCTTTTTAGTCACTCAGTCTTTCTAACTAGTTGTCATCATTTTCAGTCACTCTGTATTTCTATATCTCTGTCATCGTTTTTAGTCACTCTGTCTTTCTATCTCTATATATTCATTTTTGGTCAAACTGTCTTTCTTTCTCTAGGTTATCATTTTTAGTCACTCAATCTTTCTATCTCTTTGTCATCATTTTCAGTCAGTCTCTCTCTCTATCTCTTTGTCATCGTTTTCAGTCACTCTGTCTTTCTATCTCTCTGTCATCATTTTTGGTCAATCAGTCTTTCTATCTCTATGTTATCGTTTTCAGTCATTCTGTCTTTCTGTCTCAAGATCAAAATTTTTGGTCACTCTGTCTTTCTATCTCTCTGTCATCATTTTCAGTCACTCTGTTTTTCTATCTCTAGATCATCCTTTTTGGTTATTCTTTCTATCTCTAAGTCATCATTTATAGTCAGTCTGTCTTTCTATCTCTAGGTCATACTTTTTGGTCACTCAGTCTTTTTATGTCTTTGTCATCGTTTTTAGTCACTCTGTCTTTCTATCTCTAGGGCATCCTTCTTAGTCACTCTGTCTTTCTATCTCTTTGTCATCGTTTTCAGTCACTCTGTCTTTCTATCTCTGTCATCATTTTTAGTCACTCTGTCTTTCTATCTCTAGATCATCATTTTTGGTCAATCTGTCTTTCTATCTCTAGGTCATCCTTTTTAATCACTCAGTCTTTCTATCTCATTGTCATCGTTTTCAGTCACTCTGTCTTTCTATCTCTCTGTCATCATTTTTAGTGACTCTGTCTTTCTATCTCTAGATCATCATTTTTGGTCACTCTGTCTTTCTATCTCTAGGGTATCCTTTTTAGTCAGTCAGTCTTTCTATCTCTTTGTCATCGTTTTCAGTAACTCTGTCTTCGTATCTCTCTGTCATCCTTTTTAGTCACTCAGTCTTTCTATCTCTTTGTCATCGTTCTCAATCACTCTGTCTTTCTATCTCTAGATCATCATCTTTGGTCACTCTGTCTTTCTATCACTACATCATCCTTTTTAGTAACTCTGTCTTTCTATTTCTCTATCATCGTTTTCACTCACTCTGTCTTTGTTTCTATCTGTCATCGTTTTTAGTCACTCTGTCTTCCTATCTCTATGTCATCGTTTTTAGTCACTACGTCTTTCTATCTCTAGGTCATCCTTTTTAGTCACTCAGTCTTTCTATCTCTTTGTCATCGTTCTCAATCACTCTGTCTTTCTATCTTTAGACCATCATTTTTGGTCACTCTGTTTTTATATCTCTAGGTCATCCTTTTTAGTCACTCTGTCTTTCTATTTCTTTGTCGTCATTGTCACCCTTTTTGTCTTTCTATCTCTGGATCATCATTTTTGGTCACTCTGTCTTTCTAGCTCTAGGTCATCAGTTTTAGTAACTCAGTCTTTCTATCTCTAGATCATCCTTTTTAGTAACTCTGTCTTTCTATTTCTCTATCATCGTTTTCAGTCACTCTGTCTTTTTTTCTCTCTGTCATCGTATTTGGTCACTCTGTCTTTATATCTCTAGATAATCATTTTTGGTCACTCTGTTTTTCTATCTGTAGGTCATCCTTTTTAGTCACTCAGTCTTTTTATCTCTTTGTCGTCGTTCTCAGCCACTTTGTCTTTCTATCTCTGGATCATCATTTTTGGACACTCCGTCTTTCTAGCTCTAGGTCATCAGTTTTAGTAACTCAGTCTTTCTATCTATAAATCATTCTTTTTAGTAACTCTGTCTTTCTATTTCTCTATCATCGTTTTTTGTCTTTCTATCTCTAGATCATTTTTTTTGGTCATTCTGTCTTTCTAGCTCTAGGTCATCAGTTTAGTAACTCAGTCTTTCTATCTGTAGATCAAAATTTTTAGTAACTCTATCTTTCTATCTCTAGATCATCATTTTTGGTCACTCTGTCTTTTTATCTCTAGGTCATACTTTTTAGTCACACTGTCTTTCTATCTCTTTGTCATCGTTTTTAGTCACTCTGTCTTTCTATCTCTCTGTCATCGTTTTTAGTCAGTCTGTCTTTCTATCTCTATATCATCATTTTTGGTCACTCTGTCTTTCTATCTCTAGGTCATCCTTTTTAGTCACTCAGTCTTTCTATCTCTTTGTCATCGTTTTCAGTCACTCTGTCTTTCTATCTCTCTGTCATCGTTTTTAGTCACTCTGTCTTTCTATCTCTAGATCATCATTTTTGGTCACTCAGTCTTTCTATCTCTTTGTCATCGTTTGCAGTCACTCTGTCCTTCTATCTCTCTTTGGTCACTCTGTCTTTCTATCTCTAGGTCATCCTTTTTAGTCACTGAGTCTTTTTATCTCTTTGTCATCGTCCTCAATCACTCTGTCTTTCTATCTCTTGATCATAATTTTTTTGTCATTCTGTCTTTCTAGCTCTAGGTCATCAGTTTTAGTAACTCAGTCTTTTTATCTCTAGATCATCCTTTTTAGTAACTCTGTCTTTCTATTTCTCTATCATCGTTTTCAGTCACTGTCTTTCTATCTCTAGATCATCATTTTTGCTCAATCTGTCTTTCTATCTCTTTGTCATCGTCTTTAGTCACTCTATCTTTCTATCTCTCTGTCATCGTTTTTAGTCACTCTCTCTTTCTATCTCTGGAACATCATTTTTGATCACTCTGTCTTTCTATCTCTCTGTCAACGTTTTTAGTCACTTCCACTTTCTTCTCTTTGTCATCGTTTTAAGTCACTCTGTCTTTCTATCTCTCTGTCATCATTTTCAGTCATTCTGTTTTTCTATCTCTAGATCATCCTTTTTGGTTACTCTTTCTATCTCTAAGTTATCATTTATAGTCAGTCTGTCTTTCTATCTCTAGGTCATAGTTTTTTAGTCACTCAGTCTTTCTATGTCTTTGTCATCGTTTCAGTCACTCTGTCTTTCTATCTCTAGGTCATCCTTTTTAGTCACTCAGTCTTTCTATCTCTTTGTCATCGTTTTCAGTCACTCTGTCTTTCTATCTCTCTATCATCATTTTTGGTCACTCTGTCTTTCTATCTCTAGATCATCATTTTTGGTCAATCTGTCTTTCTATCTCTAGGTCATCCTTTTTAGTCAGTCTTTCTATCTCTTTGTCATCGTTTTCAGTCACCCTGTCTTTCTATTTCTCTGTCATCATTTTTATTCACTCTGTCTTTCTATCTCTAGTTCATAATTTTTGGTCACTCTGTCTTTCTATCTCTAGGTCAGCCTTTTTAATCACTCAGTCTTTCTATCTCATTGTCATCGTTTTCAGTCACTCTGTCTTTCTATCTCTCTGTCATCATTTTTAGTGACTCTGTCTTTCTATCTCTAGATCATCTTTTTTGGTCACTCTGTCTTTCTATCTCTAGGTTATCCTTTTTAGTCAGTCAGTCTTTCTATCTCTTTGTCATCGTTTTCAGTAACTCTGTCTTTATATCTCTAGATCATCATTTTTGGTCACTCTGTCTTTCTATCTCTAGGTTATCCTTTTTAGTCAGTCAGTCTTTCTTTCTCTCTGTCATCGTTTTTAGTCACTCTCTCTTTCTATCTCTAGAACATCATTTTTGGTCACTCTGTCTTTCTATCTTTAGATCATCATTTTTGGTCACTCTGTTTTTATACCTCTAGGTCATCCTTTTTAGTCACTCTGTCTTTCTATTTCTTTGTCGTCATTCTCACCCTTTTTGTCTTTCTATCTCTGGATCATCATTTTTGGTCACTCTGTCTTTCTAGCTCTAGGTCATCAGTTTTAGTAACTCAGTCTTTCTATCTCTAGATCATCCTTTTTAGTAACTGTCTTTCTATCTCTCTTTCATCGTTTTCCGTCACTCTGTCTTTCTATCTCTCTGTCATCGTTTTTGGTCACTCTGTCTTTATATCTCTAGATAATCATTTTTGGTCACTCTGTTTTTCTATCTCTAGGTCATCCCTTTTAATCATTCAGACTTTCTATCTCTCTGTCATGGTTTTTAGTCGTTCTGTCTTTCTATCTCTAGATCATAATTTTGGTCACTCTGTTTTTCTATCTGTAGGTCATCCTTTTTAGTCACTCAGTCTTTTTATCTCTTTGTCGTCGTTCTCAGCCACTTTGTCTTTCTATCTCTGGGTCATCATTTTTGGTCATTCTGTCTTTCTATCTCTCTGTCATCGTTTTTAGTCACTCTGTCTTTCTATCTTTAGATCATCATTTTTGGTCACTCTGTTTTTATATCTCTAGGTCATCCTTTTTAGTCACTCTGTCTTTCTATTTCCTTGTCCTCATTCTCACCCTTTTTGTCTTTCTATCTCTGGATCATCATTTTTGGACACTCCGTCTTTCTAGCTCTAGGTCATCAGTCTTAGTAACTCAGTCTTTCTATCTCTAGATAATCATTTTTGGTCATTCTGTTTTTCTATCTCTAGATAATCATTTTTGGTCACTCTGTTTTTCTATCTCTAGGTCATCCTTTTTAATCATTCAGACTTTCTATCTCTCTGTCATAGTTTTTAGTCACTCTGTCTTTCTATCTCTAGATCATAATTTTGGTCACTCTATTTTTCTATCTGTAGGTCATCCTTTTTAGTCACTCAGTCTTTTTATCTCTTTGTCGTCGTTCTCAGCCACTTTGTATTTCTATCTCTGAATCATCATTTTTGGACACTCCGTCTTTCTAGCTCTAGGTCATCAGTTTTAGTAACTCAGTCTTTCTATCCAAACATCATTCTTTTTAGTAACTCTGTTTTTCTATTTCTCTATCATCGTTTTTTGTCTTTCTATCTCTAGATCATTATTTTTGGTCATTCTGTCTTTCTAGCCCTTGGTCATCAGTTTTAGTAACTCAGTCTTTCTATCTGTAGATCAAAATTTTTAGTAACTCTATCTTTCTATCTCTAGATCATCATTTTTGGTCACTCTGTCTTTTTTTCTCTAGGTCATACTTTTTAGTCACACTGTCTTTCTATCTCTTTGTCATCGTTTTCAGTCATTCTGTCTTTCTATCTCTCTGTCATCGTTTTTAGTCACTCTGTCTTTCTATCTCTCTGTCATTCTTTTAAGTCACTCTGTCTTTCTATCTCCAGGTCATTCTTTTTACTCACTCTTTTTTTATTTCTAGATCATCCTTTTAATCACTATGTCTCTTTATCTCTCATTCATCCGTTATGGTGACTCCATCTTTCTATCTTTAGTTCATCCTGTTTGTTAATCACTCTGTCTTTCTATCTTTCTGTCATCATTTTTAGACACTCTGTCTTTCTACCTCTGGATAATTTTTTTTAGTAACTCTGTCTTTCTATCTGTCTGTCACGCTTTTAGTCACCCTGTCTTTTTATCTCTCTGACATCCTTTTTAGTGACCCTGTCTTTTTATCTCTCTGTCATCCTTTTTAGTCACTCTGTCTTTCTATCTCTCTGTCGTCCTTTTTGGTCACTCTGTCTTTCTATCTGTAGGTCATCCTTTTTAGTCACTTAGTTTTTCTATCTCTCTTTCATCCTTTTTAGTCACTCTGTCTTTCTATCTCTAGGTCATAATTATTGTTCACTTGGTCTTTCTATCTCTATATCATCCTTTTTAGTGACTCGGTCTTTCTATCTCTCTGTCATTCTATTTATTCACTCTGTCTTTCCATCTTTCATCCTTTTTAGTCACTTTGTCTTTCTATCTCCCTGTCATTCCTTTTAGTCACTCTGTCTTTTAATCTCTCTGTCATCCTTTTTAGACATTCTGTCTTTCTATCTCTAATTCGTCCTTTCTAGTCAATCTTTCTATCTTTAGACCATCCTTTTTAATCACTCTGTATTTCTATCTCTAGATATCCTTTTTAGTCACTCTGTCTTTCTATCTGTCTGTCATCCTTTTCAGTCACCCTGTCTCTCTACCTCTCTGTCATCCTTTTTAGTCATTATGTCTTTATATCTTTCTGTCATCCTTTTTAGTTACTCTGTCTTTCTATCTCTAGATCATCCTTTTTAGTCACTCTGTCCTTATTTCTATCTGTCATCTTTTTTAGACACTCTGCCTTTCTATCTCTAGGTCATGATTTTTAGTCACTCTGTCTTTCTATATCTCTGTTATCCTTTTAAATCACTCTGTCTTTCTACCTCTGTGTCATCCTTTTTAGTCACTCTGTCTTTCTATCTTTAGGTCATCCTTTTTATTCACTGTGTCTATCTATCTCTCTCTTTACCTTTTTAGACCCGCTGTCTTTCCATCTCTCTGTCATCCGTTTTAGTCACTCTGTTTTTTTTATCTCTAGGTCTTTCGTTTTAGTTACTCTCCCTTTCTGTCTCTCTGTCATCCTTTTTAGTCACTCCGTCTTTCTATCTCTCTGTCATCCATTTTAGTCACGCTGTCTGTTTATCACGAGAACATCTTTTTAAGGCACTCTGTCATTCCATCTCCAGATCATCCTTTTTTATTACTCTGTCTTTCTATCTCTCTGTCATCATTTTTGGTCACTTTGTCATTCTATCTCTCTGTCATTCCTTTTAGTCACTATCTTTCTATCTGTAGGTCATCCTTTTTAGTGACTCTCATTTTATGTCTCTTGGTCATCCTTTTTAATCAATCTCTCTTTCTATCTCTCTGTCATCCTTTTTTGTTACTCTGTCTTTCTATCTATAGATCATCCTTTTTTTAGGCACTCTGTCTTTCTATCTCTTTGTCATCCTTTTTAGTCACTCTGTCTTTCTATCTCTAGATGATTCTTTCTATTCACTCTGTCTTTCTATCTCTCGGTCATCCTTTTTAGTCACTCTGTCTTTCTATTTCTAGATCATCCTTTTTACTCACTCTATCTTGCCTTCCTCATTTTTAGTCACTCTGTTTTTCTATCTCTCCATCCTCATTTTTAGTGACTCTGTCTTTCTATCTCCGAATCCTCCTTTTGAGTTACTTCTTCTATCGCGCCGTCATCATTTTTTAGTCACTCTGTCTTTTTACCTCTCCATTTTCCTTTTTGTCACTCTGTTTTTCTATCTCTCCAACCTACTTTTTAGTCAATGTGTCCTTTTAGTCATTCTGTCTTTCTGTCTGTCCGTCATCTTCTTGAGTCAGTCTGTCTTTCTATCTCTGTCCTCAATTTTAGTCACTCTGTCTTCTTCCCTCTGCCTTATCCTTTTTAGTCACACTGTCTTTCTATCTCCCCATACTCCTATTTATTCACTCTGTCTTTCTGCTTATTTTGAACTTACTTAACCTGAATTGTGAAGCCTGACTAGCTTCCCATCTCCTTTATGGTTGGTAATTTGTAATGTAAACTTAAGTAGGTCATTGACTGAAATACTTTTGAGGAAAATGTCAATATCTCTGCCAGTACAGATAGAGAAAAATGAAAGGAAGGAAGGAGGAACAGGGAGCGGGAGAGAGAGAGAGAGAGAGAGAGAGAGAGAGAGAGAGAGAGAGAGAAAGAAAGATAGAGAGAAAGAGAGAGAGAGAGAGAGAGAGAGAGAGAGAGAGAGAAAGAAAGATAGAGAGAAAGAGAGAGAGAGAGAGAGAGGGAGAGAGAGAGAGAGAGGGAGAGAAAGAGAGAGAGACAGAAAGAAAGAGGGCGAGAGAAAGAGAGAGAGAAAGAGAGAGAGAGAGAGAGAGAGAGACGTGCAGAGCGAGGGAGACGGAGAGAGGGAGAAACTCAGTGATTAAAAAAGACAAACTTTTAAGACTAGAAATACGGGAAGATGGAAAAATACAGTAAATACAGTTGTTTTTTTTAAATGTGTGTGTGTGTGGGGGGGGGGGGGCTTAGACGTAAAAAAAAGAAGTTAAGACATGAAAAAAGTTGGGCACTAAAACGTTCAGTATTGTAAAAAAAAGTTCAGCGCTTAAACAAAACAAAACAAAAAAACAAGCGTGAAAAAGGCATTAACTAAGGCAAACGTAAAATCTAACCAAAAAGCTACAACTTTAAGAAGGCCATAAGTCTCCTTGATGGATTTTTTGTAGTTTATAGTGAAAAAAATAAAAAGCTTTTTTTCCCCGCCCTCTAAACTGGACACTGACATGAGAGAAGGTATGAAAACTGCAGCGCTGGAGGGCATAACAGGTGACGGAATGTCTTGGACTAAAATTAGAGAAAACTTTTGTACCTTCTGACCATCCCAGATCCTATCCATAACCCTGTCCTTATCCCTAATCCTAATCTTATCCTTGACTCTAAGCCCATCCCCAACCCTGTCCTTGTCCCTAACCCTAAAACTATTCTCAACCCTGTTCTCATCCCTAATCCTAAAACTATTCTCAACCCTGTCCTTGTCCCTAACCCTAAAACTATTCTCAACCCTGTTCTTATCCCTAACCCTAAAACTATTCTCAACCCTGTCCTTGTCCCTAACCCTAAAACTATTCTCAACCCTGTTCTTATCCCTAATCCTAAAACTATCCCTAACCCTGTCTTTATCAGTAATACTAAACCTATCCCTTACTCCTCATGCCTTATCCTAAGCATTACCTTTAACCCCTGCCCTATGCCTAATGCTAAACCTACCCTTAATCCATGCTATCCTTTATCCTGAACCGATCTTCAACTTTATTCTTCCTTATCCCTAATTCTAAACCTAATTTCATCCCTAAAACGCCTGCATCCCTGATACTAAACCCTAAACGTATGCCTAATCCTTCACCCACCCCTAACTCTTGTCTTTATTCCCAACCCTAAATCTTAACTTATCCCAAACCCTAGACTTACCCCTGACTCTGCCTTATCCCTAATCCTAAATCTATCCCCTTTTCCTTATCTCTCATCCCGAACATATCCTTAACCCCTGTCTTCATGCCATATGCTAAACCCATCCCTAGTCTATACGGTCGTTAATCCTTAACATATCCTTAACTCTGTTCCTTGTCACTAGTCTTAAATCCTAATGTCCTAACCCCGCCCCATGCCCCCCCCCCCGCCCTTTCAGCCAGAAAACAAAAAGAAAATCATTAACAGTCTAAAAGAAAACTGCCCAGAGTTGAAAGTGGTCAGGACGCACGGAATTCTTTCCAAAAAATTAAAAAGTCAACCCAATAAAAAAACGAAACAATTTTTCGAATTCCTCTTCCCTCACCCCCCCCCCCCAACCCACAAAAAAAATGGACAACCTTGCTTCCCACCCCTCATGATGAGTTGCTGAACTTGTACATACTCACAGACCCTCCCCCTCCCACTGACGACCTGAAACAATGGCAACAGATCAAGGCTGAAAACCCAGACCACACACACAGACAAGTGAGATAAGACAGACAGAGACCAGAAAGCCAAGGGATGCCGGATATCACAATGAGATATGTGCAACACAATGGACATTACAGGAGATTCAGTCAGATGTCTCGAGTGTTTTCAGAACTGGAGCTGAGACTTTGTCAAGCTTTGTTCGGTTCGGAAGTTCAGATTTGTCACATCCTGAAATGGTTTTGCCCACCGAACCCCTCCCCCAAAACGAAAACCCCAGCACCCATTGGCTTTAAGTTTAAAGAGTCAAAGCCCTTCCCTCCCCCCCCCCCCCCGCCATCCAAGTTTCCTCACACCCCCCCCCCACCCCATTTTAAATTTTCAACTGGTAATTTTTCATCATTACACTTTGACTCTGGTAACTATTGAAAGAATTTATGAAATTCCTTTATTAATTGAAATCGAATGGAAAAAAAAAAATTCATATTTCACCGGATCATAAAACTATCCACAGTGAGTACATTCTTTACCTGTTTGGAGTTCTATTCTGGCTGAAACAGGGCCGTCTCAACGCATGGGCACACTAGGCAGTTGACCAGGGGCCCCAAGGGTTTGGGGGGGGGGGAGGGGGGCCACATGCATGCACATTTACATTGGTATTTGAAAGGGTGAAGAAAATCCTATTGCTTGGCCCAAATAATATTAAAACTGCCCGGGATTGAAATTCCTCCCAGATTCCTCCCCTTAGGTTTGAATTCCCTCCCTTGGGAGCCAACGCCCTTACTGTGAGAATCATCGCTATGGAGATTGTTGCACGGAGCAATGGCGTGCAGAGGGGGCGTAGGGCCCGTGTGTCCATTCAAGGGCGTATCCAATCAGCGAGTATCTAGGCCCTGTACTTAAGTCTTGGGGCATACAAATCAAGGAGTTGCCCGCCCCGGGCATGATGGGACATCACCAGACCTCTGCCCGCCACTGACACGGAGCCAACATCAGATCATACGGCTTGTTAACTCTTTGCAGTTCCCGCATTTTTTACCTTTTCTGAAACCCAACGAGAGTTGTCTCAAAGATCGCATGCTGGTGTCAACTTGTTTACATAGAATACTGACCAGGTCAATGTAAATATTCACACCCAAAGCCTACATGTTTGGACAACTTATTGAAAGAACACGTAACACGTTATGTAACACGTTTAAGAAACGCCAGAAAACACGACTTTTACAGTTGATGGAATGCGACCATATCTGTTTCTGACCGTTGTCCCACATGCTTAGCATCTTCTTTGTACAGGCGAATTGAATATGAGTTGTAGAAATTACTCTTTCAAAGGCTTAGGCCTTACCTTTTGACAGGATAATGCGGTATATAAAATTAATATTTATTATTAATATCAATTTGCTTTAGAGACATGCAGCACCTTTTTTGTTCAAAGCTTAGACCACTAAGGGGGGATCCCACCAATACGAAGCCTCGACCTGTGTTCATGTTGAATTTAACTGGCTATCTGTGAGTGGGAATATCATGGTACATTTGGCTGTTACACTGTTTATTTATTTTTACACCCTCATTCCGACTGCCAGACGAGAGCCCAGCAAGAGAAAATGTGGACTTTTGTGCATTTTAAATTTGCCGACTCTCTGTGAGTGGTAAAATTATCTGCATAACTTTCCTCTCACCCTGGCTACTAAAGGAGAGCCCAGAACTGCAGAGTGTGGACCTTTGTGCGTTTTGCCTTAGCTGATTGAGTGGGAAAATCATGTTACACGTAGCTGGCACGTTGTTTAGTCGCGGTTTATAAGTGCACAGTTTCCTTCGGTCCGTCTACTGAGCAGGACCCAGCAATACGGAGTATGAAACCTTTGTGTGCATTTTGGACGTCCCTGCCTGTGAGTGCGAAAATCCTGTTACAGTTAGCTGGTACATTGTTCGGTCACTGTTTATAAACACACAGGGTTCTTCCTACCCCGAGTAAAGGAGCAGAGCCCAGAGGTATAGAGTGTAGACCTTTGTGCGTTTTGGTTTAGCTGGCTATTTCTGTGAGCGGGAAAATCGTATCACATGTAGCTGGTACATTGTTTAGCCCTGGTTTATAAGTGCATAGCATTCTTCCTACCCCGACGAACGAGCAGAGCCCAGACGTACAGAGCAAGGCTGCTGTGCATTCTTTCTGCTGACTGGACCAGTGTCATTAGTAGACTTTGGTCATGATCGTTCTTCGTTTCTCTAGGGCCTCACTGTAAGGACTTTGGCCCTAAGGACTTTGGTCCTGAGGACTTTGGTGACGAAGAATACAGTTTGATGTATTGATTTTGTCCATTTTCCCAAACTGCAGGCACAACTTTTCTCAAACTTCGGCGACCAATTGGTAATTCAGCAGCGCAAAGTCCGGATGGTTTAGTATATTGTGCAGGTAAACAGCCAGTACAGCACTGCACCGTGGCCTACAACCAGAGAACTTCGCACCCACAGCGTACACGTCTGGACAGCTTAAGTATAAGAACATTCAACACATCATGTAACACTTTTCAGAAACGCCTGAAAACGCACCTTTAGAGTGTATCCACGGCTTGATCTAAAATGCACAAAAAGTTTCACGGGCATTCTCATAAAATACGAAACAATCTTATTGCCAAAAAAACCCTTGGGAAGAATAAAAAATGTCCCTATCGATGTTTTTCCATATGTGGAATCCTTTCTAATTTATGAATATTGGTCTAAGATCTCGCACCAATTCTGATCCGTTCTCCTATGGTGCGCATGTGTGCGGGACTTGTAGTGAACAGCAGTACGTCACGAGCTAATGGCACAATGTCACAGCCAGTTACTGCCAGCAAAATGGACACACAAGAAATAGTGGCAAAATTGACTTGTCTGACCAGGCTTCGCATGATAGGATCTTCCTGGATTTACTAAGAAAATAATAGGAAATTATTGTGTGCAGTTCGTGTCTGCCAATGGGTAACTGTACCGTTCCGGGATTAGAATGTTACCTACCCCTCCCAATTCTAGTTCTCGTGGCCTAAAAAAATGACATCCAGCTTATACTCTACGGGAATATTTTTATTTCGAAACAAAGAAAAACTATTCTTCTTTCAAAATCCATGTAAGATGAACTATTATTATTATTCCTAAAAATTCCGTTTCTCTATCGTCTACGACAGTGAACGAGTTAGCAGAGAACGCCTCGCGAGTCCATATGAATAATCAAAATGATCCTGGATTTTAACGTCCCAAATAAATCAACGTCTGGGGGTGGCTCCGTGCCCGTAACTGCTCTCTGTAACAAAATTTGAATATACTGAATTTAACATTATGCCCAGTCTCACCCCTTTTCAAATACTTCCAATTATAAAACTTTTATACTCAGTTGCAAAACTCTTTTCAGATCCAAGCCAAACAACTCTTGAGAATTTGACCAATGTGGTAACATTTAAACTCAACTATTTAATTCTAAATTGTGAAATTCAGCAGCTCTGAACACCAAACATGAATGACGTAGCCAAACAGACCGTGATAGGCGCAAAATGTCCGTTATTGTGCCGGCGGACCTTAAAACCCATATTCAAACTGAAATAATTATGTTCGTTAATGTTTAATTTATATAGACCCCACCCCCCCCCCCTCCGTGCTATTTTGTGTCTCATGTCCCAACGGTGAGACTTCTTGTAAAAGAACCACCCATGGGGGATGTCTAACGGGAATTATTGAATTTACTGGCAAAATATTTGCCACTATAGACCCTTTTCACTTCCGCGTTACGGTTGTTTGCGGGGAGCCGCACAGCTTCGAAAAGCACCGTGTTGGGCAAAAACCTCCACTTGCCTTAGTGATAGCATCTGAATATGTGCACAATCTAAGCAAAGATGCATTTTTATGCCAGAACCAGCACGTAACGGGTTTGTACAGTTGGGTGCCCAACAAGAGGATGGCATCGTTCGACCGTTGTCCACCGCTTCCGCCCTACAAGTGGGGCTCGTCGACATTTTGTTTGCAAATCACGTGATATGGAGGACGGTAAATGAAAAGGGTCCATAATGCCATATTCCACCTATTCTACTTTACAGTTTGATAATAAACAATACTTTGAATTAAAAACGTATACATTTTTTAAGGACTAAACTGACACTACTTAGATTACATCTAGTTAATGATTCGCCTTCTCACATTAAGACGTAGTTAAACTCCCCCCCCCCCCCACCCCACACTTGACAATTTGTACTCCTGCGCTTAACCTAGCTCCGCCCACACAAGGGTGCAAAATGGGAGAGTGCAATGTAATACGGAGAAACATTTGCATGACTGCATTTCTAAAGACTTAAAGGGAACCCGATCTAGGAGTATACTGATGGCTGTTATTGAACTGATGCACTGTAAAACCCAAAGTCAAACTCTCCCTCCCTCTGCCCACCCCCCTCCCCCCCCCCCCCCCCAAATAAAAATCCTCCCTCCTCCCGTATGAACGTAGGAACTAGTTTGCAGACAGCCTAAGTATAGTTCATTCAGAAATCTGTGCCTTCTGCCGAAAGTTCTAACTTTACAACTCTGACTGAATAGTTTGAAAGTTGGTATGTGGATTACTGGTCTTCAAGATTTGAGTAGCGGCTAATTAGTGGACGCCTCTGGTAGGGTTTTCCTTCTGTTTCCTGCCGTTCTGTTGTTATTTCTGTCTGTCTGTCTGTCTTGGCTTTTTCCTGGCACAAAGTGACCGTTGTCGTGTCCATGTGTTTCCTGCACACTCAAACTCAAACTCAAACTCGTAGACTTGGGCAAAAAATTTTTGATCCAGTGAGAATTTTCATCTCATTTCCATGACCATTTCCAGTTTATCTTGATTTGATGGATAGGTTTACAGACAGGATTAAGGGTTAGGGACTAGGTTTACAGACAGGATTAAGGGTTAGGGACAAGTTTGATAACATATTTGGGTTGAGGAAGAGCTAGTAAGCTTAATAAGATTTCCTTCAAGTTAGTTTCTTTTAATATATCTTTACTGTCTCTTGTCCCATACGAAGATTTCTAATGTATTTTTCTGGAGAAAACCGGATTCGATAATCCTTCCCAAGTCTTGCTTCTTAGGGTTATGTCAAAGTTTCAGACTTCCAAGATAGCAATTTCATGATTTTACAACTTGTCACTGCTCTACGCTAACGGCTAACAACAAAAAGACCTGTTTCATTTCCGGTCATTTGGTGACGTCATGCCAAGATTCTACTGCATTATGACATTTTTTCTTTAGGAGAATTTCTTTTTTCTTATCGAATGGCTCTCAAGCTCAGGAATGAAATGAACCGTCAATTGCCTTTTGGCAAAAGTCTGACATACGCCATTATCGTAGAGCAGTCAGGAAATAAAAAGTCGTCATTTCCGTGAATAAAATGCACAACTTCTGCTCACGGGGCAAGAAACTCACGCTTGTACGGGATTTTTTTTTCTTTTAGAGGACAATGATTTTCTTTGGATCTGACCAAGTCAGCAAACATTGAATGCGGTGATGCCTTTACTGTAAACTTGAATATTTACATCAGTGGTTCTCAACCTCTTTCAAGGAATCGCCCTAGTTTTAGGCTCCAAGTTTTCATTCATCACTAGCCCCCCTCTCCTCCCAGCCCACCCCTAAAAATCCCCTGTCAAACCCAACAGAAACATTTCACAAAAAAAACACAACTTTTGATGTTAAAGTTGTCAAAGCTTTATTGGTTAATTATAAAAGAGAGAATTCTTTATCAAATGCATTTTTAAAAAAAGCCATTAAAACCCACCTGCACGTGCTGTTGAACAACTCAGTGGCTGCTCCTCCCATCCCCCCTATTTGCCCCCCCCCCCCAAAAACGTCTCCCTTCATTGTTTTCGTCCCCCTTCCCCCCCCCCCCCCAAGATCAAAATCGCTCTCGGGGTGCGAAATCAACCTCGCTGAGAACCACTGCTTCACAGCAATTTTTTTGTTCATATTTTAGAAAATGATCAAGGAAATTCGCCGCTCTGAAGAAATTGACGTTTTGCTTATGGATTTACCAATCAGAAATTCTTAAGGTCGTGGAAAATCTCAGATTTGCATACAACAAACAATGACTGGGTTTTTTTGGGTTTTTTTTTAGCAATATTTTAGAAAATGATCCAGGAAATTCACCGGTTTGGAAAAATCACGTGGCTGATGGATTGACCAATCAGAACACAGCTCAGTAATTTCTCTATACAGCTTTGTATTCAGACCACGGTCCCCTAACACCAACCACTACAACAATCAGTTTTCCAGATATTATAAAAACCCACAGAAATGACGTCACTTCCAGCCTCCACACATTGGCGGACGTGCTGCACTGCGGAAATACAAGTCAGTACTCACAGATAGGTCATCGTGTTGATTGAATATTCTACAAATTTCTCATTTTCCAAATGTTCTTTTTTTTATTGTGCGATTATTTTATCTGCTCAATTTTTCCTTTTTTTTTTTTTCTGTTGTTTTTCTGCCTGAAGAAGTTGTTGAACTGTTGAACTGTTGAACTGTTGAACTGTTGAACTGTTGAACTGTTGAATTATTGATTTTTTTATTTTTGTCTTCCTTTCTTTGCGTTTTCCAAAATGTTACACGTACGTACGTCCCCCGAGTTTGTATATATTTTTTGTCTGGCGCTAGAGCTACGTATTTTAAGGCCTTTTCTGAGTGCAGAGCTAGAGAATTCCTCTTGAAATATTCCTTGACCACAGCCTGAAGTCATTTTTTCTTTCACATTTTTCTTTTTCTTTTCCTCCTAGTTTTTTTTTCTTTTTTGTGTTTTTTTTTTTTTTGGTTGAAAGGGTTAGGGGCGGGGTTAGAGATTGGATCAGATTTAGGACAGAGGATGAAGCACAAAACGCTTGAGGTGCGTACGTACTTGAAACAACTGCCTTTTTTTTATTTTATTTTTTTTTGTATCCTGTGGGTATTATTTCTTAGGCGCGGCTTTGCTAGTGCTACATACAACTTTTTTTCTTTGTGGCCATTTTTTAAACTCAGTTTTCGAGAACATTTCAGAAGTCTGAGGGCACAAATTTCTAAACGAACCAAATCTTAGCGATGGACAAACACAGTCAAGGACGTGACAAATCTTACTTCCGAGCCGAAAAAGACTCGACAAAGCCCCAAGTCCAGCTCTGAAAGAACCCGAGACATCTCACTGAAGCTCATGCAATGTACATCATGTTACACACACCCCATCATGATACCCGACACCCTTTGACTCTCTGCCCCTTGCCTGCCCCACCCCAATTCCCTGTGGGTGTGGCCTTGATTTCCAGACTCAACCTGCCCCATTGGTTCAGGTGGTCGAGAGGGTGGTGAGAAGTCTATCAGCAGGCACAAGTTGAACAACATCATGAGTAGGGAGGAACCAGGGCCGTATCCATCTGTTTTTCTGAGACGGCTGTGGGTGAGAGGAATTCCAAAGACATGTTTGTTGTGGTTCAAGTTGCTCTCTGAATTTTTACCTGTGGGGGAGGGAGGGGTGGGTTGGGCGTGGGGGTGTGGGGTGGGGTGTGGGATGGGAGGAGGGGTGGATTGGGGTATGGGCATAGGGGTGGGGTAGAATGGGGGATGGGGATGGGGGTGGGGTGTGCGGCTGGGAGTGGGATGGATTGGGGTATAAGGTGAGGTGGTGTAGACTGGGGTATGCGGTGGGATGGATTGGGGTATACGGTGAGGTGGTGTAGACTGGGGTATGCGGTGGGATGGATTGGGGTATACGGTGAGGTGGTGTAGACTGGGGTATGCGGGTGTCGTGGATTGCGGTGTATGGGTGCGGTGGCTTGGGGTATAAGGGTGGGGGTGGCTTGGGGTATAAGGGTGGGAGTGGGATGGATTGTGGAATAAGGGTGGGCTGGAGTAGATTGGGGTATGTGGGTGGGGATAGGGTGGACTG
Organism: Onchidella celtica; assembly: GCA_963931925.1. Lineage (NCBI taxonomy): Eukaryota > Metazoa > Mollusca > Gastropoda > Systellommatophora > Onchidiidae > Onchidella > Onchidella celtica. The sequence continues at coordinate 715,275 of OZ007575.1, forward strand.
GGGTATGCGGGCGGGGGTGAGATGGATTGGGGCAAGGGGGTGGAAGGTAGGGGTAGGGTGTGTGGATCGGAGGTGCGGAGTAGATTGGAGTACTGGGGTGGGAGGCGGAAGTGGAGATGGGGGTGGATTGGTGTGTGGAGGTGGGTTGGGCTGAGGGGGTAGTGGTGAGGGTGAGGGGGGGGGGGAGTTCTTCACTTGGTTTGACTTCCTCTGCTGCAGTTTTCATTGTCCTATCTACCCAGCCAGCAAGCCTAAGGTCGATCCGCTGGTTACTACATCGCCCTGACGCCTGCTTGATGTATGGACCCCGCCCCTACGGTGATCCTACCAAACCTACAGATATCCTATACAAATCTACATCGGATTGACATAGGAATGCTGGCTGGGCTACCTCCGTTTGTTATCCAATCATTAACCAAAAATAAGTTTAGATTTGTTTCGGTAAAGCAAACTAAGGAAATCCTGTTGCTTTTATCTAGCAATGTGAGAAACGTATTGGCCCAAACCCACCGACCTGAATATCAAACTTAAAAGAACAAATCTGCAGATTTAGATTGGTGAACGAAAGCAGAAGAAGAAGCAGCAGCAAATCAAAAAACATGAAGGAGAATCAAATCCAGATATTCTCAACCTGGAGCCATCCATAAACCTATGTACGGTCAGAGGTGGGGGGGGGGGGAGGAGGTGCTTCCGGCCTACGAAAAGCGTACACAGTGCAAGGGAGGGGGTCTGGAGAGTACAGTACACGTTTCAGCTATGGCAATTAAAAAGTTCGTTCTATGTACCTTTTTAAAAAAATGAAACGAAATTGTTAGATGATACGTAATGTTTCAGACTTACTAAAACAGTGGAATAATTCATGCAAAATGCCATTTGAAGTTTGCACATATCAAAGTCTTATAGTGGACATTCAACAATTTGATGGCCTCACACTTTGAGCAGGGAGGCGAACGGCGCGGGGGGGGGGGGGGGGTACTGAGGCCAAACGTTTGAAAAACGTGCGCGGGGAAACAGATGTGTGTGGGGGAGGGGGATAAAAACCGCTGAAATCAAACGGACAAACTTTATGGATGGCCCGCATGGTAAATTGCAACCTTAGTTCTTGTTTGGTCTATCTCCAGTTTCTTAGATTTTTTAGTATGTAGAAAAGATATAACAAATGCACACTGACACCTGTGTAAAATGCTTTGTGGCATTTATCAAGCTGTTTCATTGTTCAAATTTATTCTAACTCCTTCATATGGAATTTCTCCGTTGTGTAAAAAGTGGAGTTGGAACAACAAGAACTAATGTCGCCAGGTATGTACTGCCCTACCTGATGTTCCAGCGCTGTTAGACCCGGTCTGACCACAGCCCACATGTTCTCTCAGTAGATGATTCAGTTCGGCCCTTTGGAGCAGCACATTGGCCGCGGGGCGTACAGCAGATGGAGACCAACCTGGAATATAATAAACAAACAGAGCAAGAAGGTTGGCCTGGAAATCCACAAAGACAAAACAAAATACATGACAATCAACGAGACAGATGAAATGGTATAATTGATAACAAAACCGTTGAAAAAGTCACCGAATATAAATAGCTAGGCCAGACAATACATATGGACACACAACATAAAAACTGAAACTCTAGAATAGAGCAGCATGGAACTGCTTTCGAAAAACAGAGATAGTCCTGGAGCAAAAACTGCCAATGTCCCTTAAGAGACACGTATTCGACCAGTGCATTATTCCAACGATTACCGATGTTTGCTAGACAAGGTCGATTATATAACAACTCATGAATAAATTAAGAACTACTCAGAGGGCAATGGAAAGAAGAATGCTTGACATCAGACTACAAGATAAAATTCCCCACGCTGAAATACGCAAAGAAACAAAACTAGCGGACATAGTAAAATTCATGCTACAACAAACTACATGATTGTAGAAAGGATTAATGAGAATTGATGGACAAAACGCTGCACTGAGTGGCAACCACGGACAGGAAAAAGAACATCAGGACGACCAGGAAGAAGAAGATGGCAGGATGATATTAAAAAACGAGGAGGAACAACATGGATGAAGAAGACAGTCATCAGAGAGAAAGGAATGGAAGTCATTGTCGGAGGCGCTACATTCTGCACTGGATGGACAATGCCTAGGTGAAAAAGATGAAAAAGAAACGGTTTTGATAATAGGTTTGGATGGGATTAAGAACGGATTCAATAATAGGTTTGGACGGGGTTGGGAATGGATTGGATGGAGTCGAGAACAGATTTAATAATAGGTTTGGATGGGATTAAGAACGGATTCAATAATAGGTTTGGACGGGGTTGGGAATGGATTGGATGGAGTCGAGAACAGATTTAATAATAGGTTTGGATGGGATTAAAATGGGTTTAATAAATGGGTTTCGACGGGGTTAGGAAAGGATTAAATAATGGGGTTTGGATGGGGCTAGGACTGATTAACAAAAATGGGTTTGGATGGGGTTAGGAACGATTCACTAATACGATTAAATGGGGTTAGGAACTGGTTTACTAATAAGTTTGGGTGGGGTTAAGACCGGGTATAATGATAGATTTGGATGAGGTTAGGAGCGGGTTTAATATTATGTTTGGATATGGTTAAGAACAGGTTTAATAATATGTTTGGATGGGATTATGAACAGGCTTAATAATACTGCCATGCAAAGGCAAGAGTGACGTAACTGATACGGTATAAAGAGAGTACATAATATTATGTCGTTCTGCCTTTACACGGCAGAATAGGTTTGGATGGGGTTATCAATCTGTTCAACAATACGTTTGGATGGGGTTAAGACAAGGTTTAAGAATAGGTTTGGATGGGGTTAAGAACAAATTTTAATAGTGGGCTTGGATAGGGTTAAGATCAGATTAATAATATGTTTTGATTGGGTTAATAACAGAATAATAATATATTTGGATGGGGTTAGGAAGTGTTTGATAAATAATAGATTTGGATGGGGTTAAGAATGGGTTTAATAATAGGTTTATATGGCGTTAGGAACAGGTTTAATGATAGGTTTTGATGGGGTTAGGAACAGGCTTAAATTAATGTTTGGATGTGGTTAGCGACGGGTTATATAATTGGGTTGGACGGGGTTATAAACGTGTTTAGCATTATGTTTGGATATGGTTAAGAATATATTTAATAATAGGTTTGGATAGGATTAGGGACAGATTAACAATACTGCCATGCAAAGGTTGAGCGACGTAACTGATAAAGTATAAAGAGAGCACATATATCCCTCTGTCTTTGCATGGTAGAATAGGTTTGGATGGGGTTAGGAATAGATTCAATAATAGGTTTGGATGGAGTTCATAACAGAATAATAATAGGTTTGGATGGGGTTAAGAACGAGCTTAATAATAGTTTGGATGGGGTTAGGAACGGATTTAATAACAGGTTTGGATGGAGTTAGGAACGGGTTTGATAATAGATTGGGATGATGTTAGTAACGCTTTAATGATAAATTTGAATGGGGTAAAGAACGGGTTTAATGATAAGTTTGGCCGGGGTTAGGAACAAGTTTACTAATAGATTTGGATTGGGTTAGTAACCGACTAAAACTAAAAGGTTTGGATGAGGTTAGGAACAGGTTAAATACTAGATTTGGATGAGGTTAGGAACAGGTTAAATAATAGATTTGGATGAGGTTAGGAACAGGTTAAATAATAGATTTGGATGAGGTTAGGATCAGGTTAAATAATAGATTTGGATCATGTAAGGAACAGGTTAAATAATAGGTTTGATTGGGATTAAGAATGAGTTTGACAGTAGGTTAGGGTTTTGATGGGGTCAGGAATGGGTTTAATAGCAGTTTGGGGTGGGTTTAGGAAGGGGTTTAATACATGTAATAGACTTGGATAGGGTAAGGAATAGGCTTAGTAATAGGTTTGGGTAGGGTTACAAACGGGTTTAATAATAGATTTGGACAAGGCAAAAAACATGTTTAATCATAAATTTGGATGAGATTAGGTTCAGGTTTAATGATAATGCCATGCAATGGCAGAGCGACGTAACTGATAAAGTGTAAAGAGAGCACATACGACGCCCTGCCTTTGCGCGGCAGAATAGGTTTGAATGGGGTTAAGAAGTTCAACAATTTTAATACTAGGTTTGTATGATGTTAAATAGAGGTTTAATGACAAATTTGAATGGGGTTAGGAACGGTTTAAAAATAGATTTCGATTGGTTAGAAACAGGTTTGATTATAAGTTTGGATGCGGTTAGGAAGGGTTTAACAATAGGTTTGGACGGGATTAGAGATCGTTTAAATAACAGCGTTGCATGGGATTAGGACGGGTCTATTAATAGACTTGGGTGCAGTTAGGCTGGGGTTTAATAATACCTTTGGATGGGGTTAATAATGAACTCAATGATAGGTTTGGATGGGATTAGAAATGCGTTTAATAATACGTTGGGTGGGGTTAAGAATAGGTTTAATAGTAGGCTTGTGTGAGTTTAGGAATGGGATTAATAATAATGTTGGATGAGATAAGGAATAGGTTTCATTATAGGTTCGGGTGGAGTTAGGAATGGGTTTAATAACAGGTTTGGGTGTGGTTAAGAACAGCTTTAATAATAGGTTTGGAAGGGATTAGTGACACGTTTATTAACACTGTCATGCAATGGTAGCACGACGTAACTGATAAATTATACAGAGAGCACATACGTCGCTCTGCCTTTGCCCAGCAGAATATGTTTGGATCGGGTTAGGAATGGATTTACTAATAGTTTTGTATGATGTTAGGAACGAGTTTAATGACAGATTTAGACAGGGTTAGGAAAGTGTTTAATATTATTATGTTTGGCTGCGGTTAAGAACAGGTTTAATAATAGGTTTGAGTGGGATTATTGACAGGCTTAATAATACTGCCATGCAAAGGCAGAGCGACGTAACTGATAAAGTATAAAGAGAGCACATAGGTCGTTCTGCCTTTGCATAGCAGAATAGGTTTGGATAGGTTTAGGAATAGGTTCAATAATAGGTTTGTACGGGATTAAGAACGGGTTTAGTGACAACTTTGAATGGGGTTAAAAACCGATTTCATAATAGATTTGGATTGGGTTAGTAACACTAACAGACTTAAAATAATTGGTTTGGATGGGGTTAGGAACAGGTTTAATACTGAGTTTAATTATAGGTTTTGGGTGGGGTTATGAATGGGATTAATAATAGGTTTGGATGAGGTAAGGAATAGGTTTAATAGGTTTGAAACATGGTTAAGAACAGGTTTAATAATAAGTTTGGGTGGGATTAGGGACAGGCTTAATGACACTGCCATGAAAAGGCAGAGCGACGTAAATGATAAATTATAAAAAGAGCACATACATCGCTCTGTCTTTGCACGGCAGAATAGGTTTGGATCGGGCTAGGAATGGGTTTAATAATAGGTTCGGATGGGGTTAGGAATGGTTTACTAATAGGTTTGTAAGATGTTATGAACGAGTTTAATGATAGATTTGGACAGGGCTAGGAAAGAGTTTAATATTATTATGTTTGGATGTGGTTAAGAACAGGTTTAATAATAGGTTTGGATGGGATTATTGACAGGTTTAATAATACTGCCATGCAAAGGCAGAGCGACATAAGTGATAAAGTATAAAGAGAGAACATGCGTCGCTCTGCCTTTGCATAGCAGAATAAGTTTGGATAGGTTTAGGAATAGGTTCAATGACAGGTTTGGACGGGATTGAGAACGATTTTAATGACAACTTTGAATGGGGTTAAGAACGGATTTAGTGATAGATTTGGATTGGGTTAGTAACACTAACAGACTGAAAATAATTGGTTTGGATGGGGTTAGGAACAGGTTTAATACTAAGTTTTAATGATATTAGGAATGGGTGTAATGATAAGTTTGAATGGGTTTAGGACGGGTATAACAATAGATTTGGGTGCTGTTAGGATCGGGTTTAATAGCAGTTTTGGATGGGGTTAGGAACAAATTAAATAATAGGTTTGAATGACGTTATTAATAAGTTTATAAGTTTGTGTGGTGTTATGAATGGGATTAATAATGGGTTTGGATGGGGTAAGAAATAGGGTTAATAGGTTTGAAACATGGTTAAGAACAGGTTTAATAATAAGTTTGGGTAGGATTATGGACAGGCTTAGCGTTCTCTCTCCATTTTCTGAAAAACTGGGGAGATCTTATATTATCTAAAAGAGGTATAACATGTGCACACTTTGATACTTGTTTGTTTAAAATGCGTTGTGGCACTTATCAAGCTGTTTCGCAGTTGCAGGTTATTCTAACGCCTTATCATAATACTATTAATACCCAAAGCCCAAACGTTTAACGTTGAGCCTTTACACTGGCCTGCCTAAATCTATCAACATGTACGAATCCCTAGCAATGATCAAATCAATACTAGAAATAAAAGCATGCATGAACTTACCCTGTAGAAGCTTCACCTTCAGCAGATAGACTAGATCTATCAGTTTCTTACCCAGTCAGCAACACTAAGGACATCCGATGTGTAGGATGGACGTCAAGTTTGTTCATAGGAATGTCTTCCTACGTAGATCGACCGGTCACGGCATAACGCCAACGTCAGTCTGATGCAGGAAATCTGCCTCTATGTGATAATCGCACTAACCGTACAGAAATCCTATACAAATTTACGTCCGATTGAATTAAGGATCCGGCACCCACGGTAAGCCTACCATCTCCACAGAAAGCCTACATAAATCTTACGTCGGACTGAAGTGGACACGCTGGCTGGACGCCGTCCGCAGATATCAGCGTCTCAGTCAATCTATGGAGACATGATCAACTGCGAAAACCTTTCCCCCTGTCCCACTCCGATGTTGTCACTATGAGCTGAAACTATGAACTGACCGATTTCTTTCCACGTGTCTACTGCCGGCCTTGGCTTAGACTGAACTATCAATGTATCCCGTGTGCTGCGTGGGAAAAAAAAAAACAGCTGTTCAGCGAAACATACCGAAACCAAACAACAAAAGTTTAGATCAACGGTTCTCAACATGGGCAATATCACCCCCGGGGACGAGTTTGATCTTTAAGGGCTGAATACGAAAACAAGGGTGACAAGTGAGGGGGGGAGGGGGGCAAAACGATGAAGTACAAGGTGGTGGGGGGGGCAGGGGCGGGGGCGGGGGGTTAAAACATGAATGGAACTGATTGGGGGGGGGGGGCGGGGGGTTAAAACATGAATGGAACTGATTGGGGGGGGGGGGCGGGGGCGGGGGGTTAAAACATGAATGGAACTGATTGGGGGGGGGCGGGGGCGGGGGGTTAAAACATGAATGGAACTGATTGGGGGGGGGGGGCGGGGGCGGGGGGTTAAAACATGAATGGAACTGATTGGGGGGGGGGGGCGGGGGCGGGGGGTTAAAACATGAATGGAACTGATTGGGGGGGGGCAGGGGCGGGGGCGGGGGCGGGGGCGGGGGGTTAAAACATGAATGGAACTGATTGGGGGGGGGGGTTAAAACACGAATGGAACTGATTGGGGGGGGCGGGGGGTTAAAACATGAATGGAACTGATTGGGGGTGGGGCGGGGGGTTAAAACATGAATGGAACTGATTGGGGGGGGGCGGGGGGTTAAAACATGAATGGAACTGATTTGGGGGGGGGGGGCGGGGGGTTAAAACATGAATGGAACTGATTGGGGGAGGGGGGGTTAAAACATGAATGGAACTGATTGGGGGGGGGGGGGTTAAAACATGAATGGAACTGATTGGGGGGGGGGTTAAAACATGAATGGAACTGATTGGGGGGGGGGGTTAAAACATGAATGGAACTGATGGGGGGGGGGGTTAAAACATGAATGGAACTGATTGGGGGGAGGGGGTTAAAACATGAATGGAACTGATTGGGGGGGGGGGGCGGGGGGTTAAAACATGAATGGAACTGATTGGGGGGGGGCGGGGGGTTAAAACATGAATGGAACTGATTGGGGGGGGGCGGGGGTTAAAACATGAATGGAACTGATTGGGGGGGGGGGGCGGGGGGTTAAAACATGAATGGAACTGATTGGGGGGGGGGGGGTTAAAACATGAATGGAACTGATTGGGGGGGGGGGGTTAAAACATGAATGGAACTGATTGGGGGGGGGGGGGTTAAAACATGAATGGAACTGATTGGGGGGGGGGTTAAAACATGAATGGAACTGATTGGGGGGGGGGGGTTAAAAAATGAATGGAACTGATTGTGGGGGGGGGGGTTAAAACATGAATGGAACTGATTGGGGGGGGGGGGTTAAAACATGAATGGAACTGATTGGGGGGGGGGGGTTAAAACATGAATGGAACTGATTGGTGGGGGGGGGTTAAAACATGAATGAAACTTATTTGGGGGGGGGGGTTAAAACATGAATGGAACTGATTGGGGGGGGGGGTTAAACATGAATGAAACTGATTGGGGGGGGGGGGTTAAAACATGAATGGAACTGATTGGGGGGGGGGGTTAAAACATGAATGGAACTGATTGGGGGGGGGGGTTAAAACATGAATGGAACTGATTTGGGGGGGGGTGAAAACATTAATGGAACTGATTGGGGGGGGGGTGAAAACATGAATGGAACTGATTGGGGGGGGGGGTTAAAACATGAATGGAACTGATTGGGGGCGGGGGGTTAAAACATGAATGGAACTGAATGGGGGCGGGGGTTGAAAACATGAATGGAACTGATTGGGGGGGGGGTGAAAACATGAATGGAACTGATTGGGGGGGGGGGTTGAAAACATGAATGGAACTGATTGGGGGCGGGGGGTTAAAACATGAATGGAACTGATTGGGGGCGGGGGGTGAAAACATGAATGGAACTGATTGGGGGCGGGGGGTTAAAACATGAATGGAACTGATTGGGGCGGGTGGTGAAAACATGAATGGAACTGATTGGGGGGGGGGGTGAAAACATGAATGGAACTGATTGGGGGGGGGGGTTAAAACATGAATGGAACTGATTGGGGACGGGGGGTGAAAACATGAATGGAACTGATTGGGGGCGGGGGGTTAAAACATGAATGGAACTGATTGGGGGCGGGGGTGAAAACATGAATGGAACTGATTGGGGGGGGGGGTTAAAACAAGAATGGAACTGATTGGGGGGGGGGGGTTAAAACATGAATGGAACTGATTGGGGGGGGTTAAAACATGAATGGAACTGATTGGGGGGGGGGGGTTAAATCATGAATGGAACTGATTGGGGGGGGGGGTTAAAACATGAATGGAACTGATTGGGGGGGGGGGAGTTAAAACATGAATGGAACTGATTGGGGGGGGGGGGTTAAATCATGAATAGAACTGATTGGGGGGGGTGAAAACATGAATGGAACTGATTGGGGGGGGGGGGGTTAAAACATGAATGGAACTGATTGGGGGGGGGGGCGGGGGGTTAAAACATGAATGGAACTGATTGGGGGCGGGGGATTTAAACATGAATGGAACTGATTGGGGGGGGGGGGTGTGAAACCAATGGAACCGATGGGGGGGGGTGAAAACATGAATGGAACTGATTGGGGGGGGGGGGGCTGCAAATCACAAAATCAGGGGAAATGGCGACCTCAGTTCTTGTTTGTGCGAACTCCACGTTTTGCACAATATCGGAACTGCTTTGTCACAACACATTTTAAACAAGTGTCAAAGTGCATTTGTTATGTCTCTTCTACATAGTCAAAGATCTCCAGTTGTACAGAAAATGGAGATACACCAAACAAAAACTAAAGTCGTCAAATACAGGATCGCCACTGGCGTGTTCTGCAGTATGTGTAGGTGGTAGTATGAACAGCAAAGGCCTGTAGTATTGTTTAAAAAGTGTATTTGATAAAGAATGTTTTCTGTTTTATAATGAATAATTAGCAGGCGTATCGTCATCAATAAGGCTGTGAAAACATTTACATCATATTTTGTTGTGTGGTCTGTCGTCTTGTGAAATGTGTCTGTTGGATTTGAGTAAGGTGGGATGGATGGATGGATGGATGGATGGATGGTGGATGGATGGATGGATGGATGGATGGATGGATGGATGGATGGATGGATGGATGGATGGATGGATGGATGGATGGATGGATGGATGGATGGATGGATGGAATGAATGAATGAATAGTTGGATTAATGAATGAAAGGAATAAATGGACGTATTGATTGACGGAATGAATAAATTATTGAATTAATAGACGGATGGATGGATGAAAGGAATGGAGGGATCAATGGATGGACTAATGGATTAAATGAATGAATGAATAGACGGATGGATGAATAGATGAATGGATGAAATAAATGGGTGGAGGGATTCATGGATAAAATAATGATCTATGGATGGAATGAGTGAAGGAATGAATGAATACACGGATGGGTGGATGAAAGTAATGGATTGATGAATGGATGCATGAATGGAATGAATGATTAGACTCATGGATAAAATAATGATCTATGGATGGAATGAGTGAAGGAATGAATGAATACACGGATGGGTGGATGAAAGTAATAGATTAATGAATGGATGCATGAATGGAATGAATGAATAGACTAATGGATAAATGAAAGGTATTCATGAATGGATGAAAGGATTGAATTGATGGATGGATGGATGGTGTGATGAATGTATAGACGGAAGGATGGATGAAACTAATGGATTGATAGAAAGAATAAATAAATGAAATGAATGGATGGACGGATGAAATGGAAAGGAGTGGATGGATGAATGGATGGATGAACGGAATGAATGAATGAATGAATAGACGGATAGATGGATAATATGAATGGATGATTGGATGGATGGATGGAATGAATAAATGAATGGATGAATGAATGAACAGACGGATGGATTGATGGATATAATGAATGAATGAATAGACGGATGGATGGATGGATGAATGAATTATTGAATGGATAGATTGATGTGTGGATGGAATGAATGAGTGAATGAATGGCAGGATGGATTCTTGAAAGGAATGAGCTGATCCATGGATTGATAAATGGATCAGTGGAATGAATAAATGAATGAATAGACAGATGCTTTGATGAAAGGAACGGATGGATGGATAGATGGATTTACAGAAAGAATAAATGAATGAATAGATCGATTAATGGATGAAACGAATGGATGGACAGATGGAATTAATGAATCACTAAATGGACGGATGGGTGGATGGATCGATGGATGGGTGGAAAGAATGAATGAATGGAAGAATGAATAGATTTTTTAAATTGGATGGATGGATAGTTGAATCGAAGGATGTGTGGATGGATGGATGGAATGAATGAATAGACAGACGGATGGATGAAAGAAATGGATGGTCGGATGGATGTATGAAGGGATTAATGGAATGAATGAATAAATGAATAGGCAGATGGATGGATAAAAGGAATGGATCGATGGATGGATGGAAATGAACTTTCAATCTCGGCAGTTTCTCTTCTCTTTTCCATGGCAGCAGTAAAAAACATTTATTCAAAGGGAAGTCAATGCTGACTCGATCAGATCGCGAGTTACCGCGCTTGAGTTGGAGTAACGAAATGTTTATAGCGATTTTGATTCGGTTTTGGTTCGAATGGCTGTGGAATGCCAAGGGGTAGGTCAAAGGGGGAGAGGGGGGGGGGAAGTGTGGTGAGAGTATTCTTTCATTGTATAATATATCAGGTGTGTATTTAGGTCTTAATTTGAGGAGCTGCGGCTGCTCTTGGCATTTACACCTCACTTGTCTTGTGTTTGTGCTAGGGATTACATGGAGTGGCTTTTTTTAGTATTTAGTCCTGGCAGCGGCCTTGTTCGGCCTGCTCTTCTACACTTTCAACTGCCAAGCTATCCCTAACTTGTGCAATGTGCACATGGGCCATCTGAGTTTTTCCTCCTTATCCGCGAAGACTAGGTGCCTTATCCTACTACCATAGGATCAGGGACAGGAATCCCCTCCACCCCTAACAAAAAAATAAAACAAATTACACATGCCTGCATCAGCCAGGGATCCAACCCGGTACCTTCGGCATGAAGGCAAGTATTGATAGCATTAATGATGTAATTAAAGTGAAATATATTTAATGCTGATCTACTCAAATTCATTTAAAATCGCTTGGTTTTTATTTGTGCAAATTGTTTAATAACAGTATAGAAATCTACATTGAAATGTGAATTGACAGTATTGCTAGTTTACTCATTGTAGATCTCTGATATAATTTTGATTAATTTAATTTAACAGTGACAGTTTTGACATTTTTGTGCCCAGGGCAATCGCCCCCTGTGGCCCTGCACATACTACGCCACTGTACCGATGTCTTCTCTACATAATGTAAAACATGTAATTGTCTTGAAATCATCAGCTCTTGCACACTCAGCAAACACACAAACACACACACACACAAACATTATCAAAGGTAAACAATTTGAATTGGAGTGTTTAAACTGGAGGACAGAACTTTTTGTTCTAGATTTTCAAATGTCCTCACAGCGTCCTCTTAAAATGACAAGGATCTATCTCAACTTTATGGCTGAACTGAGTTACACACTACACACTACATGTACAGGCCTTCTCCACTGTGTGTCAAAGTAGCAGATCAAGCGGACTGGGTGTATCAATAACTAAAATCAGACAAAAAAACGTGTTTCTAAAACCTATGAGCACATAAGACTTCGATCACCAATTTCTCATAAGTTGATGGAAGTGATTGAGAACCTTTTAGAAATCTGCAGCTGTGGTATGGGCAGCAACCAATTAATTTCTCAGTTTTTAGGTTACATAAGTATGGATTAATTCCCTTGAAAGTTACCATGACTACCAAACCTGCAAATAACGATGAAAAAAGTATAATCAGGTGTGGGAATTCTCAGGACTTTTCCTGATTTCCAAAATCTTTTTTCCTAGGTAAACATTACAGTGTATTTTGTTTTCCTATACAAATTGGCCTTTGTGTATATTATATGCATTGCAGTTGGCAGTGACCCGTCAGGCCTACATCAAAAGTTCAGGACATTTTTTCTGTCAGTAATTCCCATCCCTGAATTACATTACATGTATTTCTGCTATTGCTGTATGTTTTTACCTGTACTACTGACATTTGAATATGAAGCCTTGTTAATGGCCTTCCCCCCTTTTGATAAATTGTATACAAAAATTCTGCCACTATCAAACAGATTTTGGAAGTAGGCCCTACAACCAGGTTAAAACGCACCATTTAGTCATGAACTTTAGCGACCTGAGTTCTTGTTTGATCTATCTCCATTTTCTGAAAAACTGGACATCTTTGAGTATGTTGAGGGGATATGACAAATACACACTTTGAGCCTTGTTTAAAACTGCATTGTGGCACTTGCCAAGCTGTTTCAGTTTCCAATTATTCTACATCTGTGTCATTATTTCTAAAGCCACAAACGTTTAATGCCGAATTTCTTAGTTGTGCAAAAAGTGGAGTTGGAACAAACAAGAACTCTGCTTGTGGGAGGTTTTGTTCCTGCTTTCATTCAAACAAATCTCTCATCTCGTCTCTCCCATGGCAATAAAAATACAAAAACAAACGACCAACATTTAATTTTTCCATGCTTTTTATTTAACTCTCAACAAATTAACATTTCCTAAATGAAACTAGAATATGTGAGATATTACAATATCACATAAAATTTCAACACCTAGAAATGATAAAGAAAAGTGGTTCAACCCCCATTGTCCCATCCCTTTGCATTTTTAAACTGGCATTGTATATCACTGAACAACAACTGACTAAATTAGTGTGCACGCATATTCAGGCTGTAACTGTTTATGACACAGTAATAAAGCATAATTATGCCTACCCAACTGCAACATTAGTGGGAAGAAAATATCAGGAAATTTTAACAAGGAGAATATGGATCTACACATGGTTATTGTCATCTGCAGAGTACTAAACTTTTTACACAAGAAGATAACTTCCCTCTCCCTCCCAACTTTGATTACGCAGCAGAGCCCAAATGTTAAAGGAGTAAGGATTTTCTATGTTATGGGTCACACTGATCATTTAATTCTACACTAGGGAAGGACTAAAACAACAAATATTGAGTCAGACCTTACTTTGCATACTGTACTTAGCTGTTTCCAGCCCAATTGCCTGCACAACTTCTCTCAAACTTTGGTCACTGCTTCCAATGGCTCAAAGTCAGGATGAGTGTATATTGTGCACTATACTTATCTGTTTCCAGCCAATTGCCTGCACAACTTCTCTCAAACTTTGGTCACTGCTTCCAATGGCTCAAAGTCAGGATGAGTGTATATTGTGCACAAACTGGCAAACTGCCTTGACTCAGTGTCACAGACAGATGTATACATACAATGTATGATACATACAGGGCTTTCATCATGAAGACAATTTGGTATGCAGGTCTGATATAATAAAATAAAAATATATAAAATAAATAATGAAATGATATAATAATAAAATAACTTTAACAATATAATAAATAAAATAGATAAATAATATAATAAAATAGAAATAATATAAATGATATAATAAAACAACTGATTTGGGGATTCTAATCTAACAATATGAATTAATTGGGCAGGGGGTCCTGATTAACATGAAAATAAGGATAAATAAATTCATGTATTCTTTAAATTTTATTTAACAGGTCTGGATAATTTACATTTCAAGAAGCTGAGTTAAAGTTTCACAGTCAGGGAAAATATTCTGAAGTTTGGCCTCTTGCTGCACATCACCTTACAATTTACTTGACCGCCCCCTGTATAATTCATTGACTGGTCTCCGAAATGTAGAAATTTCTGCACAAAAGAAATATTAAACTAAACTAATCTCCCCCAATTATGCCGACATTTCATTTTGTATGGTTTTCATAATCTTTCAATTTTGTATGTTAATCCCTAACCACTTGCAAAGATTAAGGTAATACATCAATCACAATCATTACATAAGCTTATTACATCCACTCACAGATCCATTACATGCATAGGAATTATTAAGTTTGAAAGTACATTAATTTATATATACAAATCACCTTTGACTAGACTTCACTGTACTCCGTATGATTTACTGACTAGATCCAAGATATGAATGCCAACAGTTTGCATATATGAAATCTTAGTAGGCTGTTCAGTGCATAGACCTACACAGTGTCCACTGCCTTACATATGTTGCGTGATGGGTTATCCAGACTATAACAGTGATAACTATTTCCTCACTGCTCTACACTAATGGTGCAAGTCATTTTTGACAATTTTGAGATATTAAGAAAAAAAAAATTCTGTCATTTGGTGACTTATGCCATTATGATTTAATTAGATTATTACATTTCTGTATTGACACTTTTCTTTTCTATAATATCTGATAGCCCTCATGCTCAGAAATGCAATAAAGTCTGATTCTGAAGATATGCCATTAGCATAAAGCGGTAACGATTTGTTTCATACTGACATGATGGATATTCCATGAAGAAAGTGTCAATTTCTATCACACAGCAATATAAAATTAATCACATCAAGTTATACAGTTTGTATCAAGTTTCTATCCCAATCACCGACCAATTGTGAAGATCATCAACCACAGTCACTTTATCAATCACATACAATACTGCCGCGCCACGGAAGAGCAACATAGCCGACCATATGGCCTTTTTTTTTTTACTTCTATTGTCTCGATGAGCTCTTTTTTACACATAATTTGTTTATGAAATTTTTTGAAATAAGTGCATATGTCGCTCTGCCTTTGCATGGCAGAATATATCAGTCACAAGTATCAATCAAACAATACATCAGTCACACTTTTCCATCGTACAGAATACATCAATCACAAGTATCAATCACATGCAATGCGTCAGTCACAAGTATCAATCACACACAATACACCAGTCACACTTATCAATCACACACAATACACCAGTCACACTTATCAATCACACACAATACACCAGTCACACTTATCAATCACACACAATACACCAGTCACACTTATCAATCACACACAATACACCAGTCACACTTATCAATCACACACAATACACCAGTCACAATTACCAACCACACAGAATACACCAGTCACAATTACCAACCACACAGAATACATCAATCTCAATTACCAACCACACAGAATACATCAATCACAATTACCAACCATACAGAATACATCAATCTCAATTACCAACCACAAACACAATACATCAATCACACTTTTCCATCACATACAATACATCAACCACACACAATACAGTAATCCCATATATCAGTCACACAGAAAACATCACATGCAAACTACAGTATTATTTAACAAATTATGCATAAGAATTACTCAAATTATAAAGTCCACTTGCTTGTGAAAGTAATTTTCCTGATTATTTTACATTTTAGGCATCCCAATTGTGTCCACATTTTGAAACAGAACTGATATAAATTTACATCACCTGTAAGTGACAGCTCAGACAGCCTCTCCCCCCTTCTCTTTTCCACCCCATTAAAAAAGAAAAAAGTTCTATCAATTCAAGATCAATCAACCAAAGAAAAAAAAAAAAAAAAACAAACCCACTATATTTCACCATTATATTCAGTACAATTTTTCTCTCCCCCCCCCCCCCTCCCTATTTGCCTTCTTAGGTTAATGCCTGCAAAGAATTTTGATAAATATCTAATGACCTGCATGTGTCAACATTTACGCACTGATACTTGGTTGAGATCTTGCTCTCCGATTTTACAAACTTATCTCCTATAGTCATTTCACAACCGAATTTATGCGAGTTGTCAATATTCTCTGCTTTGAGCATTTAATCTCACACCAGGTGAGAACAATTCCGTTGTTTAACGCAGTTTCATCTCCAGCACAAACTATCTCTGTGAATCAGGTGGAAATTTAAAACAAAAATGAAATAAAAGATAAATCATCAGGACCAAAAATTTCAATGAAAATAATGAACATTTTGTCCATGCCAGCTCTAACGTGTGTCAGGAAAAAGTTTTATTCCAGCATTTTCAGGTTTTAATCTCCCCTTAGAAATGAAATATATTGTCCTCATCAGATGCGATTAGATCAATTATGATTTTGAAACAAAACAAAAAAAATTGCCTACGTCAGTTAAGGATGTTGTACGTGTTCTGCAACATCCTGGTTTTTCTGTTCTTAGGTTACATTCAAGGTTCTGTGCACTGTAGCGTTTGCATTCCCCTGTCTTGGATTTGAAAGCCTAATATTTAAATTACTCATGTCTATCATTAGCCCTATTTTGCAGTCTTAATTTCCATGGCAGGATAAACACTGGATATTCTATACTTGTACGTCAATTTTAGCATTATCGTTATTGCATTCATAGTTTACAGTGTACACTCCATTGTTCAGGTGAAAGAAAATTTACCATTTTTGACATTTCTCTAATCACTTGCCAACATCTGAATCAGTGAACGACTGGACACAAAAATCTATGTGTCAAACTCCAACAGAATTAAATTCCAACTTGTCAAACTCCATAATCTATATATGAACAGACTCAAAGGAACTGGCAGGTCAAAGAACCAACATCAATACCATTATGACAACTTTTGCATCAAACTTCTCAAAAAGACACATCCAACCCGAACCTACAGAAATTTACAAGAAGAATTACCACTGACCAATGCTAAAAACGAATTATTCTCTCCTCCTAAAAACAACTTCAAAGCACGGCACTGACCATCCTCTATGCCAGAAAAACTTTAAAAGCAAAACCGGCCAACCGTAAAACCACAGACTATAAAATGCGCATCCAACGACACCTAAAAGCACCATGATCTTAAATTAGAGTTAAAAACACTTCTCTATATACAGCAAATCTTAGAAAATAAATCACAGATGAAATGGTACAGCTAGTCTAAATGAACATAATTCACAGCCTATTCAACGTCTCTATCCTTTAAGACAATATCTGCATAACCAGTTGTAACCTGCGAGAATTCACATCTGAACCAATGGAAGTGCACACTGCAAAAAAGCGTAAACAATTTTGTATCCCTGATATCCAGTGTTATCCTCCAGCACCCCCTCACCCCCTGGAAATGTCTCACCTTTTGCTTATGCTTCAAGTGCTTCTCCCCCCTTTTTCCCCCAAAGTTTGTGTTTACATTATTAAATCAGCTTATCTACTGGCAATCATGTTTCCTGTTGTCACAACACTATAGAAATTAAAGTGCAAACATTCAGTAACCTAAACATGTGCATGTAGTATATCTTAACCTGTCAGAAAACCATTACGACTGATGAGGACAATGTTCAGTATGTTAATTTTAGAATTACTTCTTATTCTTGTAATAAAGTTACATTTGACGACCCCAAACCTTTCTAGGTTACATTAATCATTCATAACTTACAACAAATTTCAGACTTTTGAGATTTCCAGTGTTTCAAATTTACTTTGTTCCCAGTTCCAATTTGACCTAAATGTTTTAGCAGATCACACCACTGGCTTATAAAGATGCGAATCAGTTTTTCCTCAGACATGTAGATAAATAATCCACATGATAACTGGTGAACCACGAGACACTGGATAATGTTATCAGAAACTGTTCTCAAGTTTCTATCATACAGGGTTTAACACATGCAGGACACTGAGTATTTCTGTTCCCACTAGCATTATGAAATAGTGCTGCACTTATGTGGACAATTTTTATGAGTGAACAATGACATCAAACCAATGGAAATGCCTCCTGAATTTCTGAAACTGCAACATATAAACCTGTGAATACATAATATACATATCATTAAGCATTCCTCAAGAAGAATAGAAATTGAAATGAAAAAGAAAGTTAATTATAAAATTACGGCAGAATATTTTCTATAAATAATTTCATTCACACAACATTAAGACAAAAATACAATAAGAAGAGGAAAAGGACAAGAAGGAGAGACAGAAGAGAAAGAGAGAATAGGAAAGAAGGAGAACCCTACCAGCGGCACCCGCCAACCTCCCACATGACACTGGTAACATACACAACACATTTCATATCAAGCAATAGCATATAATGGTAACATTGTAACTGCTCCAATGAATGAGATGTTAGCTCATCTATAGCAACTCTAATGAAACAGATGTTGGATACATTATACAGATCTACATGGACACATAGTATTTACACAGCTCTTCAACTGCAACTTGAAACAATATTGTAACATTTCATGTACATCTTGCAATGAAGACCCTCATACATAATGCAGTGCTCTCCCCCCCCCCCCCCCCCTTCCCATTTTGTTAATTTCCGGCAAGATTTATCAAAAGAAACTCCCATAATTAAACAATAGTGAAAATAATCAGATCCCAAAATACAGCAAAATTAACCCCAACTCCCCCCCCCCCCCCGCACCCCCCAAAAATACAGCAAAATCAACCCCAAATCCCCCACCCCCAAAAAATACAGCAAAATCAACCCCAAATCCCCCACCTCCCAAAAGAAATACAGCAAAATCAATCCCAAATCCCCCACCTCCCAAAAGAAATACAGCAAAATCAACCCCAAATCCCCCACCTCCCAAAAGAAATACAGCAAAATCAACCCCAAATCCCCCACCCCCCAAAAAATACAACAAAATCAACCCCAAATCCCCCACCTCCCAAAAAAAATACAGCAAAATCAATCCCAAATCCCCCACCTCCCAAAAAAAAATACAGCAAAATCAATCCCAAATCCCCCACCTCCAAAAATAATACAGCAAAATCAACCCCAAATCCCCCACCTCCAAAAAAAATACAGCAAAATCAATCCCAACCACCCACCCCCACCCTTTTTTTCTGCCAGATTTATCAAAAGAAATTACCACAATGAAACAATACTGCAAGTCATTGAGTTCTACAAAACTACAGTAAAATCATCATTCTATCTATATACACAGGTCCAACAGATTCAAATGGTCAGCACATTTTGTCTATGACAATAACTTTTGTTTTCCTATTGTTTAGAACTGAAATCATACCTACCTACCCCCCTCCCCCCACCCCCACTGTTTCATACCCAGGGTTTCATAACACCTTTTCTCCTTTTTCTTTGTGTGTCAAATTTAATTAAGTTCTATACCGCATGTAAGTTTGGCAGTTGGCAGGCTTTCACCGACCTAATGTGTTCAATACCTGTAACACTACTTCATATCCTCCAATCTAGTCACTCTTTAAGCTGCTGGCTTCAAATATTTACATTTCAGCTTTCTTATTAATATTGCAAGTCAATCCATACTTGTAATAAGTTGTTGGCTTCAAATAGTTACATTTCAGCTTTCTCATTAATACTCCAAGATAATCCATACTTGTAACACTACTTGGTATACTTCTCTATTCTAGTCACTGTGTATACTAAGTTGTTGGCTTCAAATAGTTACCTTTCAGCTTTCCCATTAACATTGCAAGTTAATTCATACTTGTAATACTTGGTATCCTTCTCTAGTCTAGTCACTCTGTATACTAAGTTGTTGGCTTCAAATATTTGCACTCTTTCATTACTTATGCAAGTTAACATTATTGCACTTCATTCAAAGTCTTCCCTTAGTAAATTTATTTTTACACTTTTGACTTGGTCACATTTTTGTTTTCTCTTCTATATCTTAAATTTGGTCAGTTTGCTAAAAAATATGGAGCTTAAGCCCCATAACCTTTAACAAGAATGTAACAAAAAACAAACAAAAAACTCCACAATGAATGGATCAAATCGTATTTCACTTGGCAAAGATGGCATTCTGTGG
Organism: Onchidella celtica; assembly: GCA_963931925.1. NCBI lineage: Eukaryota > Metazoa > Mollusca > Gastropoda > Systellommatophora > Onchidiidae > Onchidella > Onchidella celtica. The sequence goes on from OZ007575.1 coordinate 735,914, forward strand.
CATAACTAAATACAAAATCTATTATGTCTTCAGCTGATGATCTGAAGGTTCCATTGTCTTCCACATGAATTTTGAAAAAATACAAAAAATAAAAACAACCTACACTTGGCACCAAATGGATTGAATTGACTAAATCTCAGATGGCCATGATGGTATTCTATCTTCATAGGTGCCAATGCACTAGTTCTAAATATTTCCAAATGCTCAGGTTGATAAATTAATGTCTGTACGCTTTATACAAAGTCTCTCCTCTGTAAATTTTTACACTGTTTTCTCTTCTGCCTTTCAAATTTGGTCAGAGTTTGCTACAAACATGGCTTAACTGCGGCAAAACTAAGCACGAAGTCTATGTCCCCAGCTGATTGTCTGCTTAAGCTACATCATCTTTAATGAAAACTTACTAAATTTCAGTGGGCAATGATGGTATTCTATCCTCATAGGTGAGAACGCACTAGTTATAAATATTTCCAAATGCTCAGGTTGATAAATTAATGTCTCCACACTTCATCCAAAGTCTCTCCTCTGTAAATTATTTTTACATTTGACTCTTCTGTCTCTTAAATTTGGTCAGAGTTGGCTATAAATATGACTTAACTGTGGCAAAACTAAGCACAAAGTCTATGTCTGCACCTGATTGTCTGCTTGAGCTACATCACCTCTTACCAGAACTTTAAAAAAAAAGGAAAAAAAACAAGCTTTGCAACCAACAGCTTAAATTTACCAACTTTCAATTGGCAAAGAGGACCTCCTGTCTTGACAGGTGCAAATATACTGGTTTTATATTGTAGTCATTAAAGACTGTCAGTAAAATGACACTTCGAAAATATGGATCAAGTTTACTAAATTTCAGTTGGCAAAGATGGCATTCTTTCTGTCTTGACAGGTGCAGGTACACTGGTTTATATATTATAATAACTAAACATTGTCAGCAAACTGACACACTTTGAAACAATTTCCTAAATTTCAACTGGCAAAGATGGCTTCCCATCTTGATATAAACAAGTACACTGGTTCTAAACATTTCCAAATGTTCATGCTGATAATTTCCACACAGACACAACAACTAGCATGCTAACTATTGACTCCTGATTGCTCGTTTAAAGAAAGAAATATCTCTGGCTGTGTAACATTAAGAGTAATCTGCTCAATATCATTAGTTTCAACACCGCCTCGTCTCCCTTTCTTTCTGCATAAAACAAATGTTGAACTTACAAATTTAAGAAAACCATACATTTGTAGAAAGACAAAATCCTGGAAAGAAGTTCATTTCGAGCGTTAACTTTTTGAAAAGCCCCAAATAGTATCTTTCATCTCAACTGTTTCATTATCTGTGCAGTATTTCATTGCCAAATCTTGAAAGACAATATCTCACTATCTTAAGATGAACACACCATGTTCCAGTATTACACCAGTCACAAAATTTGAAGTTCCTTGACATGCAAACTGTGCAGCTGATCAAGGAAATGTGAATAACATGCTTGGGGGGCACATGCAGGTTAGTAGTTGGTAAAGAGCTCGGATCATTCATGTATTTCTCCCTTTCAGTGGTGGAATTTGCCTTTTTACTGACAACAAGTCGACTTCTACAGCTAATTAATACACAATCAAAGCTATCGGAGCCCTTTCTTGTATTAGAACATTATGGAACATTAAATCTTGTGACTGGGCAATACTGACTTTCTTTGTGCCTGTCAATTAGCACAGAAATTGCTGTTTACAGTGGTAATTTCACAAAGTTGAGATGAGATATAATACATTCATTATCTGAATTACAATTTAATCTGACCCCAATATTATATATATTCTGTTTGTGAAATAAAAAAAACTTAATTTTAATTTTTCATTTTTTTTTTTTAAATCAAAGAACTTTTATATGAAATTGTCCTACAGCAATGCTTAAAATTAAAAACAGCTGTGATGTGCTCTACACAGTTCACTGACAATGTTCAGCTACTATAAAATAAAGAGAATTTGGTTGACAATTAAAATGGCAAATGAGCTTATTTTATTACCATTTAAATTGTGGGCAAATTTTTTTACTGAGGTGAATGCCATCTTTACACAATGTTATACTGCTGGTTCACTGAACTGACAAAGATCAAATACCTACAACAACTTTTTCTGACTGCCTCACAAATTTATCAACATCCTATCTGTATATATCAGAAAATTTGGAACATGTGTTTTATGAACTCATTTGGCCAAAACTATTTACCATTAACCAAAATTACCAATCCTTAAGAGCATTCATTATCTGCTCCAATTCCCAGTTACATTCACTTATGCAGTTTCTCTGGATTTTTCTTTACTTCTTTAAATCACCCACTTGGGGGAGGGGGTGCTGCATTGTTATTTCATCTTGACCCCCCCCCCCCTCCCCTCTCAATATTCATTTTCTTTTTCTGACTGCCTATTTATAATCACTGGAGGGGAGACTTACTCTATTTTTTTGCCTCAACTTCTCTTCATGTTTTTTTCTTTCTGCTCCCCAGGAGGGGAGTACTTACGCTTATTCTATTTTTTTCTTGACTTCCCCTCCTCGGGAGCCTACGATAAATATTTGTTTTCTATGAAATCTACTGCCCTGGAGGGGAGTGCTACACTTTTTTTTTTTCTTGACTTCCCCTCCACGGGAGTGAACACCTTATCTCTTTCTTTTTGCTCCCCAGGAGGGGAGTACTTATGCTTATTTTTTTTTTTCTTGACTTCCCCTCCTCGGGAGCCTACGATAACTGTTTTCTACAAAATCTACTCCCCTGGAGGGGAGTGCTACACTTATTTTTTTTTCTTGACTTCCCCTCCACGGGAGTGTACATCTTATCTCTTTTTCTTTTTCTTGCTGCTCCCCAGGAGGGGAGTACTTATGCTTATTTTTTTTTTCTTGACTTCCCCTCCTGGGGAGCCTACGATAAGTTTTCTATAGTCTACTCCCCTGGAGGGGAGTACTACACTTTTTTTTTTTTTTTCTTGACTTCCCCTCCACGGGAGTGTACATCTTCATTTCTTTTCTTTTTTTCTTTCTGCTCCCCAGGAGGGGAGTACTAACGCTTATTTTTTTTTTTTTCTTGACTTCCCCTCCACGGGAGTGTACATCTTCATTTCTTTTCTTTTTTTCTTTCTGCTCCCCAGGAGGGGAGTACTAACGCTTATTTTTTTTTTTTTCTTGACTTCCCCTCCACGGGAGTGTACATCTTCATTTCTTTTCTTTTTTTCTTTCTGCTCCCCAGGAGGGGAGTACTAACGCTTTTTTTTTTTTTTTTCTTGACTTCCCCTCCACGGGAGTGTACATCTTCATTCCTTTTTTTTTTTTCTTTCTGCTCCCCAGGAGGGGAGTACTAACGCTTATTTTTTTTTTTTCTTGACTTCCCCTCCTCGGGAGCATACGATAAACACTGTTTTCTACAAAATCTACTCCCCTGGAGGGGAGCACTACATTTATTTATTTTTTTTCTCGACTTCCCCGCCAAGGGAGTGTTTCTCTTTCTCATAAATACATCTGCTTTCCCACTCGACTTCCCAGGAATGGGGCAGTTCATTTTTGAACACACCAAGAACATGCCATGTCTCTGGTCAATGTTCCACGCCATCAGCATCTGTCAATTTTCTTTTCCCAAACAGTAGCGTTTTCTCTAATCTCTCCATCCAGTCAGTGTTCCTGAACTTCCTGCCCCCCATCTCCCGAACATCCACCCCCAATCTTTATATCTTCCTCCAGCAAAGGGCCAGTTCACTCCAGCTTTTTTGCAGCTGTTCAAGTCTTCCAGATGCCTGGTTCTACATTTTACAGTAAGGAGTTTGCACAAAAAAAACAAAAAAAACCCTCCCAAAAAAAACCCTCTTTTCGTCCCCTCTTCAGCCTATTCAAAATATTTGTTATCTAGTGCCACCATTGGATAATGTTCGCCATCGGAATGGGCAAAGAGTTTCGGGCGCCAGGGCAACTCTTGACTTGCCGATGGTAGAACATTCCAGATCGATTATCTTTGAAGGTCCGGGTCTGGGCCCCACCGATAGACAAAAAAATCGGGTAACCGCCGTCGACAACCTTTCCTTCCTTAATAGCTCCCCATTCTTATGCCAGATGAGGTCTCTTACAGGCACATAACTAATTTTCTGACAATAAATGAACCGGCAACTCTTGTAGTATGGACTATAGCAGACTAGTTTCAATAGAGTGAAAGATATATACACATTTAGTTTGAGTGACAGATATATGTACATGTAGATTAAGTGAAATATGTATATTTATATACATGTAGACAGATATATACAATAGATAGGTACAGAGAGAGAGAGAGAGCAAAAGTTATATATACATATTGACAGAGAAAGAAAAAAGAGAGGAGAGATATACATGTATATACATGGAGACAGAGATAGAAAGAAAGAGCAAAGGATATATACAAAGATAGATGGCGGAGGAAAGAGAAAGAGTGCTAATCTGCCAGTACAGTTGCCTACTGAAGTATGTTTACTCCAACTCATTCGATTCAGAAAAATCACTCGATCCTAAACACCTAAAGAACCAAGATTGTCAGAAAATTGTTTACGTCCCTGTATCCTGTGCTACATGCAAGGGACAGGGCAACACAGAAACAACAGAGTCACACACAACTACATACTTGACCACAACCACAAACAAGGGAACCTCGCTGGACAATGGGTCACTACAAATAATCGACCACTATGGTGAGAATTTCAAAATTTTGAGAAAAAGCAACAACAAAAAACCCAGACTAAATCAAGAACAAACTTTACAAAGCCGAACCAAGGTCCAAATCAAGAAAAATTATCTTACAAATCCCAATTTACAGAAAATGACTATGGCTATTTCCCATCAGTAATTGAAGGCCCAGCTCTTGTTGAATTTCCATTTTTTTGCACCCTTTTCCTCCACAGAACATTTTTTTTGTCCCTCCTATTTAAATTTTTGTGCTCACCCAGAGCACAGAGTCTGTTCTATTTCAATCTCTGCTCACCCAGAGCACAGAGTCTGTTCTATTTCAATCTTTGCTCACCCAAGGCACAATTCTCAATTGTGCCTTCCCTATATCAACAGCCCAGTAGACTCGGAGATTTTCTCCCCTCTGATTACATCTGGTAGTTTGGCCATCTCATTAACCTGACCCTAGTCAATGTACCTCGCCATCATCAACTATCAGCTTGTCTTTCTTTCATGGTCATCAGTTCTGACAATGTTTCCCCTTTTCCTTGCCACACCCTTTTGAGTTTGTACCTATTTCTTTCCTCTAAGTTCACCTCAATCTCTTTCACTTGCCTTGTCAATGAAGGATCTATTCATCCTCATTCTGGCCTTTCAACTAAAGCTCAAACACAGCCTGTCTTGGCTGTTTGTCAACTTTATTCTCTTTCTCATAAATATATCTTTCTGCTTTCCCACTCCACTTCCCAGGAATGGGGCTGTTCATTTTTTAACACACCAAGAGCATGCCGTGTCTCTGGCCAATGCTCCTCTTTTCCCAAACAGTACCGTACAACTTTTGTCAGTACACTTTTCCACCGGTTTCTTTTTTTTTTTTTGCCTCTGGCTGACATTCACACTTGGATAGCTAAATGGTTTCACTCAGTATGCATCTCATAATTATTAAATGTTTTCAGCCTATGTTGTAATACTCCAGATTTCTATTCAATTTCAGGGAAACTGACTAGTTTTTCAAACTCCAACCAAATTTAAGTGTACATACATGATAACCTGATGCCAAAACATTTAATCTCTTATGTCCAGCCTTCACACATATTTCTTTTGATTTAAAGTTCTACAAAAACTAATTTCTTTTTCAAAACCCTGACCAAATATAAGTGAAGATAACCTCCAGGGTATTTCTTAACAAATGTTCCGTAAAAATGCTTTTTGGTATGGGAGCCAGGCTAATGTTTGAATTCCTGAACTTGAAATGAATTTCTTTTCACATCTTTTCCAAAAACTAGTCTACAATCCAAAACAAGACTTAAGAATTCCTACCCTGGAGGTGCTGGGTGTAGGATCCTGTGAAACTTAGTTATTTTCTGTTTCATTTTGATAAAACTGTCCTTATGGCTGAAACATCTATCTGGACAATTTTCACAGGATCCTTTGATGGTACTGCCCAGCTCAGTTGACAGACACAGGATAGTACCATTTACTGTCATTAATGGTAGCCGTGAAGGCTGCAGATGTATCAAATTAGTTCAGTTGAATATGGACAAAAGATTTCAAACTTAGAAAAATTTCATCAAGATTTGGGAACCATAGATGAGACTGAACCATGGTTGACTACAAAAAATCCTGCATTTCAAATTTGAACATTGTTTGCCTAAGCAACATAAAGCCAATATTATAAGTGTTTGTACTCATGAGCGCAGTTTTTTTTTTGAATTGAAAGACCAGAAGAGAACACTTTGGACTCCATATAACTTTGTGCATTACAAAATTGTGTTTACAGTTACTGATGAAGTTAAAATTGTGCTGAGTTTCAAGAGAGAACTACCCTTTATGGTAGTTCTACCTATGCAATCTCAGATTAATTTAAGATATGGAAAGAAATAGCATCTCCTACCCTTCGTTTGGAACACACATTTGCCTTGCCTTCTTTGTTAAGTTGTAACCATTTATTCCTTTGAAAATAGTGACATGCTGTCCATGGCAGCTCTACCATGTGTCAGGAAAAAGTTTACCCCAAGATTTTCAGGTTCCAATTTCCGCTCAGAAATGGCACAATAAATTTCCATATCTGTTAGTACGGTGACTGACACACCTATGAATCTGATGCCATAACATTAGAAAGCTACTCATTGAAACTTCCACCCTATTATCATCACTATCCGCGTATTCACTGTATTAAATAAATTCTTTAAATTTACTAATTATTTCTGTTCTATCAGTCAGAGATAAAGTTATCAGTCTGAAGTTAGATAATGTCTCATTTATTTTGAGTTTGAACCTTTAAATCTATACTATGACCAGCTATCTTCATCTCATTCTATTTATATACATGAGCAGTTTTGTCCTCAAACATTTTCAGCTCCACTGACTGCCTTTTCCCAGCTGCAAAACATGCATGCGATATCTGTTTCAATTTTTTTTTTTAAGAAACCCATGGTGAATTTATAAACTCAAAATGCACTTTCCCCATCAACAATGTTTAGGATGATAATGTCACTGTTACCCTGCTTTTTCAGATTCCTGTATGGTCAAAATATTGGGAACCACTAAATACCCTAAATACTTTTTTTTTTTAATTTAAAAAATGCTGATGACTGAATCTGATGGACCTTTGTGGTGGTTGTTTGCAAATTCTGGCCTAAGAACCATTTCATATCAAGAGTATAACAGCACCCACAGCTGGTTTAGCCTGTCATCTTGTGTAAAAATTCCTGTGGTAACTTCATATGGTTAACAACCACCTCATGGTCACATAAGTAAGCCCGATATCAACTTTACAACGTGGATAAAAGTTGCTAATATCAAGTTCTCTTCCTGACCATTTTCGTTTATGGTAAATGGTTTAACCTCTCTAGTGAATAGTCCATGATCAAATTTACATAAAATATAAAACAAAAAAAACTAATAAAATCCCATCATAATAAACGTACTGTCGAAATCTTGAATCCTGAGAAAATTGCTATCCTGCTCCATTCATAACAGTTGCAAAATGTCTTGGCTGAATGGCGCCATACAAAAGTCATTTGTTAAGCTTCTGTACTTCTAGGCAGTAAAGTGACTGTACATTGCCAAAATACATTTAGGCACAAAACTGCCTGAATAAATTGCTACTACAAAATCCAGATCTAGTGATGTTCTCAGCTGCTTACACCACACTTGTACTGAGTACATGTGATTCACTATTAAAATTTTGTTAAAATCCAGATCAAGTGATGTTCTTAGCTGCTTTGCTCCCATGTCTTTGTTGCATTGTGATAATCTTAGATTGAAAGAGTTCTGTACTTACTAATGCCATTTTCACATTTTTCAGGCATCAAGGAGCAATCTCTCACACTGTAGTAGCTGACAGGCTGACTGGGGTTGATCACGTCACCAATGCAGGTTTGGAAAGGTACCTTCTGGTGAATTCGTTTGGTGCCAAGAGTACAAATCTCATAGTCATAGACAAGTGGTGTGTGTGGCTCACTTTCAGTTGTCTGACAACTGCCTGTGCAAGAAAACAGAGCAAAGAAAAAATGTATGAAATGTTTTGCACTTAAATTATTAAATTATGGTTATGAATTGAAAAGTTTACTTTTATTCACCTTTCTTTTCAACAAAACAGTTATTGGATCATCAAATACAGGTTATGTACATAATGAAATGGAAAGACTAAAACTAGTCTAAATATAATGGTGCTGTCATATTATTACTAATATTAGGAAAACTTGGAGACTAAAACGTTTGGAAATTCCAAAGAAATAGATTTCTAGTCCTTTTTCAAGTCTGTCTAAGAAAAGACATTCATTCTGATTGTCAACTGCCAAAAGTTTATCTGGCTAAATTCTACAGTTTGAAGGAAGTAGATCTAGACGACTACAAATTCCGGAACTAGTGATGTTCTCAGCTGCTTACACCACTATTAAAATTTTGTAAAAAGCTTGGATCAAGTGATGTTCTTAGCTGCTTTGACGCAAGCCTTTGAAATTAGTAGTGATCTTAAATTAAAAAATCCAAATCATGTGATGTTCTTAGCTGTTTTGACAAGCCTTTTGAGTTGAGTTGTGATCTATAATTAAAAAATCCAGATCAAGTGATATTCTCAGCTGTTTTGCTGAAACGTCTTTGTTGAGTTGTGATAATCTTAGACTGAAAGAGTTCTGTACTTACTGATGCCATTTTCACATTTTTCAGGCATCAAGGAGCAATCTATCACACTGTAGTAGCTGTCAGGCTGACTGGGATTGATCATGTGACCAATGCAGGTTTGGAAAGGTACCTTCTGGTGAATTCGTTTGGTGCCAAGAGTACAAATCTCATAGTCATAGACAAGTGGTTTGTGTGGCTCACTTTCAGTTGTCTGACAACTGCCTGTGCAAGAAAACAAAGCAAAGAAAATATAAATAATGTTTTGCAATTAAATTATGGTCATGAATTAAAAAGTTTGCTTTTATTCACTTTTCTTTTCAACAAATCAGTTATTAGATCATCAAATACAGGTTATGTACATTATGAAATGGAAAGACTAGATCTAGGCTAAATCTACCGGTTCTGTCCCATTATTAGGAAGACTTGGAGGCAAACTTGTGGAAATGCCGAAGAATTAGATTTCTAGTCCCTTTTAAGTCTCAGTCTAAGAAAAGACATGCATTCGTTCTCAATTTCAACTGTCAAAACTTTTTCTGGGTAAATTTTACAGTTTGAAGGAAGTAGATCTAGACCACTACAGATTCCGGAACCAGTGGTGTTTCTCACCTGCTTTGACACGCCTTTGAATTGAGTACATGTGATTCAGTATTAAAATTTTGTAAAAATCCAGATCAAATGATGTTCTTAGCTGCTTTGACACAAGCCTTTGAACTAAGTAGTGATATAAAATTTAAAAATCCAGATCAAGTGATGTTCTTAGCTGTTTTGACACTGTCTTTGCTGCGTTGTGATAATCTTAGATTGAAAGAGTTCTGTACTTACTGATGCCATTTTCACATTTTCCAGGCATCAAGGTGCTGTCAGGCTGATTGGCTTTGACCATGTGACCAATGCAGGTTTGAAAAGGTACCTTCTGGTGAATTCTTCTGAGGTCAAGAGTATGAATCTCATAGTCATAGACAAGTGGTGTGTGTAGCTCACTTTCAGTTGTCTGACAACTGCCTGTGCAAGAAAACAAAGCAAAGAAAATATGTATGAAATGTTTTGCCCTTAAATTATTAAATTATGGTCATGAATTGAAAAGTTTACTTTTATTCACCTTTCTTTTCAACAAAACAGTCATTGGATCATCAAATACAGGTTATGTACATTATGAAATGGAAAGACTAAAACTAGTCTAAATCTAATGGTGCTGTCATATTACTAACAAGATTGACCTACCGGGCATTGCCCGGAATAAACAATGATGTGCTCCTTCTCTCTCTCTCTCTCTCTCATATAAAAGTAATAAACTACAGTCTTGCTTCAGAACTCATGCGCACCAGAACACTACGCACCAAACTGAACGCTTGAACTTTGGCAACTTTGCTAGATTTATAAAAATCGCGAAACGATATGGCGGAACGAAAAATATCGCGCGGTGAAAAAGAATGAAAACACGCTAGGAGAAATTAAATGAACTATATTTAGTTTTATTTTTAGAAATTCGTTGCAATATTTAATCTGCAGTCAGATATCGTAAAAACCTAGTAATACTCGTTCTGTCTGAGCACAGAAAATTTCACGATTTTACATCCAGCCGTTTTTATACCTATAGAGCACAAAGTTTCAAAGTCTTCACTTATATATATAGATATTAGGAAAACTTGTAGACTAAAACTTGTGGAAATTCCAAAGAATTAGATTTCTAGTCCCTTTTTAAGTCTCAGTCTAAGAAAAGACATTCATTCTCGATGTCTTTCTGGGTAAATTTTACAGATTCAAGGAAGTAAATCTAGACGACTACAAATTCCGGAACCAGTGATGTTATCTGCTTTGACACACCTTTGAACCAACTACATGTGATTCACTATTAAAATTTTGTCAAAAACCTGGATCAAGTGATGTTCCTAGCTGCTTTGACACAAGCCTTTGAAATGAGTGGTGATCTATAATTAAAAAATCCAAATCAAATGATGTTCTCAGCTGTTTTGCTCTAATGTCTTTGCTGCATTGTCATAATCTTAGATTGAAAGAGTTCTGTACTTACTGATGCCATTTTCACATTTTTCAGGCATCAAGGAGCAATCTCTCACACTGTAGTAGCTGTCAGGCTGACTGGCGTTGACCATGTCACCGATGCAGGTTTGGAAAGGTACCTTCTGGTGAATTCTTCTGACATCAAGAGTACAAATCTCATTGTCATAGACAAGTGGTGTCTGTGGCTCACTTTCAGTTGTCTGACAACTGCCTGTGCAAGAAAAAGCAAAGAAAAAATGTATAATGTTCTGCAATTAATTATGGTCTTGAATTAAAGTTTACTTTTATTCACTTTTAAGTACATAATGAAATGGAAAGACTAGATCTAGGCTAAATCTACCAGTACTGTCCCATTTTTAGGAAAACTTGGAGACAAACTTGTGGAAATGCCGAAGAATTAAATTTCTAGTCCCTTTTCAAGTCTCAGTCTAAGAAAAGACATTCATTCTCAATGCCAACTGTCAAAAAGTTTTTCTGGGTAAATTTTACAATTTGAAGGAAGTAGATCAGACGACTACAAATTCCGGAGCTAGTGATGTTCTTAGCTGTTTTGACACACCTTTGAATTGAGTACATATCATTCACTATTAAAATTTTGTAAAAATCCAAATCAAATGATATTCTTAGCTGCTTTGCTCCAATGTCTTTGTTGCATTGTGATAATCTTAGATTGAAAGAGTTCTGTACTTACTGATGCCATTTTCACATTTTTCAGGCATCAAGGAGCAATCTCTCACACTGTAGTAGCTGTCAGGCTGACTGGGATTGACCATGTGACCAATGCAGGTTTGGAAAGGTACCTTCTGGTGAATTCTTCTGACATCAAGAGTACAAATCTCATAGACATAGACAAGTGGTTTGTGTGGCTCACTTTCAGTTGCCTGACAACTGCCTGTGCAAGAAAACAAAGCAAAGAAAATATGAATAATGTTTTGCATTTAAATTATGGTCATAAATTAAAAAGTTTACTTTCATTCACTTTTCTTTTCAACAAAATAGTTATAAATAGGATTATCAAATACAGGTTGTGTACATAATGAAATGGAAAGACTAGATCTAGGCTAAATCTACCGGTTCTGTCCCATTTTTAGGAAAACTTGGAGACAAACTTGTGGAAATGCCTAAGAATTAGATTTCTAGTCCCTTTTCAAGTCTCAGTTTAAGAAAAGACATTCATTCTGAATCAACTGTCAAAACTTTCTGGGTAAAATTTACAGTTTGAATGAAGTTGATCTAGACCACAACAAATTCCAGAACTAGTGATGTTTACGGCTGATTTGACACACCTTTGAACTGAGTACATCTGATTCACTATTAAAATTTTGTAAAATTTACAGATCAAGTGATGTTCTTAGCTGCTTTGACACAAGCCTTCGGACTGAGTAGTGATATAAAATTTAAAAGGAAGTGCTTAGAGAGGGACACATGTCCCCCTCTAAGCAAGTGCTTACAGAGGGACATATATGTGAAAAACGTCATCGAAATATGGTGACTTGCTATTTTTACTCAGCCAACCGACGGATATTCTATTTTGGGAAGTTTGCCTGTTTTTGATTTCGATCGTCCAACATGGCGGCGCCCTCAAATAGCCTGTAGGCTATTTTATGTATGACTAGATCGAAAGATCTTCCCAACCCTAAATCTCACCCTACCCCTAACACTAATTGCCATGCCGACTTTGACAGCGCATGGTCATACGCCACCGTGCGTAAAATAGCGAAAGGAATATTTTGCAGAAATACGTAAAACAGCCTACAGGCTATATTTGCTGTCATACGTAAAATAGACACTCCGCACTCTCGAAATAAGTAAAATATCCTATTTGCCGCCATACGTAAAATAGACGCTCCGATGTTCTGTCACCTTGTGATTCTTCTCACACGTATAGGCTAGCACAGCGGTTGGTGCATGTCCCTGGTAGTGGTAGGCTCATTTTCTATCCTGTCATTCTTTTACCTCTGTCTATCATCTGACTTTTCCCAGCACAACGTGGCTGTTATCGTGTCATTGGCCACACAGACAGATTAAATTTGGAGCGTATATTATTGCTCCGGCATCTGTGAGAGCCAGAACTAGATCTAGATCTTCAAAAATATTTATTTTGTTTCAGAGCCCACACAGTGACTGCATATTACGTTCTAACTATGCCCCTCCATGCTAAAGGAACTGATCTATGCAACTGTCCCTCTTAAATCCTGCGCTGAAAGATATCTTAAATCCTGTGCTTAGAGACATTAAAATAATGTGATGTGTCCCTCTGTGGTAAATGTAAGCACACATTTAAAAGGGGGGGGGGGGGCCGCATGTGTCCCTCTGTAAGCACACATTTAGAGCGGGATATGTGTCCCTCTGTAGGCACTTGCTTAGAGGGGCTCGTGTCCCTCCGTAAGCACTTGCTTAGATGGGGACATGTGTCCCTCTGTAAGCACTTGCTTAGAGGGGGACATTTGTCCCTCTCTAAGCACTTCCAATTTAAAAATACAAATCAAGTGATGATCTCAGCTGTTTTGCTCTAATGTCTTTGTTGCATTGTGATAATCTTAGATTGAAAGAGTTCTGTACTTACTGATGCCATTTTCACATTTTTCAGGCATTAAGGAGCAATCTCTCACACTGTAGTAGCTGTCAGGCTGACTGGGGTTGATCATGTCACCAATGCTGGTTTGGAACGGTACCTTCTGGTGAATTCTTCTGACGTCAAGAGTACAAATCTCATTGTCATAGTCATAGACCAGTGGTGTGTGGCTCATGTTCAGTTGTCCGTCAACTGCCTGTGCAAGAAAACAAAGCAAAAGAAAATGTGTACATAATGTTTTGCTCTGAAATTATGGTCATGAACTAAAAAGTTTAGTTTTTATTCACTTTTCTTTTCAACGAAACAATTGTATTGGATTATCAAGTACAGGTTGAGGTTAAGTACAAAATGAAATGGAAAGACTAGATCTAGACTAGACTAAATCTAGACTCTACCGGTCCTGTCATATTATGGGGAAAACTTGGAGCCTAAAACTTGTGGAAATTCCAAAGACTTAGATTTCTAGTCCCCTTTCAAATCTCAGTCTAAGAAAAGATATAGATCTAATTCATTCTGGATGTCAACTGTCAAGTTTTTCTGGGGTAAATTTTAGTTTGAATGAAATAGATTTAGACCAGATCCTGAGATCAGAAGGTCTTCCGCCCCAGTCAAGAAAATAACTACCCCAGCCCCTTTTCGCCTGATTAGTCAATCTGACTACCGCCCATTGATACAAACTGACTGGACCTTCACGCCCCCAGGTCCATCTGACCATTCCATGTGTTGTGAGTTTAAATTGATAACAGTGACAATGTGTAACCATGGGCTTTACTTAATAGCGGTAAAAATTATGGCGCGGACGGGCGGAAGACCTCCCCTGAGATCTATTAGGCCTGGTTTGAAAACTAAATAAAAAGAAAATCGTCTTGTTCAAAATTATTTCCAATAAGGTTCTTATATATTTTTTACGTTCCAATCATGTGAAAGTCTTGAACTATGCCGCCATATTGTACAGTGCAGATTTTATTAACATGTAACTGATTTAATATTTCGCTGAAGAAAATATTTTAGGAAAAAAATGGTATGTAGTTCTTAAACAGATACGTAATTTAAGTATGTATAGAGAAAATAAACCCAGGAAAATTTTAAACACAAATTTTCTGACGTGAACCAAAACTTGCAAAAGCAAGATTTCTAGAATTTGTCTTTAAAAAGCCAATCTGGTAACCCTGCTTCAGTGTTTTTTTTTATGTTCGCAGTTGATTACATTAGGAATTTTAGTTTTCAATTGTTCATGCTTCCTTTTTTTTTTTTGTTCTTTTAATTTTTAAATTAATGTCAGTGCTCACTAAATGAGTTGGCAGCAATGTAACCGGGGTATCCTAACAATCTCATTAATTCAACATCGGTGTCATCTGCACGACCCTCATTGTTTTAAAGCAAATGATGTGAACGATTTTTTTATTTTTTTTTACTTCAGGCTACCTTAAAATCCAATCAGATAGGCCTGGTTCCTGCAATGAAAACTTTGTTCTTTTAAAAGTATTTCTTGTAATTTTGAGCTCAAGAAGCACACGTAGATCTAGATCTATATATTTTTGCACTGGTCACACCAAAGGATTACTGAATCCGGCTTCTCCAGAAAACACACAAACGCCCTTTAATGGGGCAAGAGTGAGAAAAGATATTTAAATGATCAAATTCGAAGGAAATATATTATCAATAATATTAAACCTGCTTCCCAATCCCTGACCCATAATACTGTCCATAAGTGAAACTCTCAACTCTAATCAAGATAAACCAATATAAAAGTCCCCTCCTTTTTTTCTGACGTGATTTGATTTCCACGCATTTCTGGTCGAAAACACGTACGGACTTCCGAATGCAAACTTTCTGAGGGCACCGAGCCGCGCCAATCTTTAGTCTAGGCCTGGGGGAACATGAATTTGCCTTGGGATTCACAATACGTGTGATCCAGCCTATTCGACTACGATTAGAACCGGGTACAATTTCTAGTGCCCCAACTAAGCAAACTTGGTCTATACCGGTACTTGAAATTGATGCAAATTTAGGCCCAAGCTTACTTCGCCAGAAAGGTTGCTGTACTGTTAGTGTACCAGTTTTCGATGCATATGTGTTTTCATCCCGTGAAAGCTACTTTTCTTAAAGCAAGCAAAGATTTTCAAGATGTACAAGGCTGGCTCAGCCCCGCTGTTCGTGATATTTCATAATTTTGTCACGAGAAAGGATCGCCAAATTGGAAATAGGCGACCTTGTTTGTTCTATCTCCATTTTCTGAAAAACTTGAGATTTTTCAGTGTGTAGAAGAAGTATGACAAATACACTTTGACACATGTTTGAAATGTGTTGTGGCACTTACCAAGCTGTTTCACAGTTCCGATTTATTCCAACTCTTTACCATGATACTAGAGGCGCAAACGTTTGACGTTGAATTTCTCAGTTGTGCAAGAAGTGGAGTTGGAACAAACAAGAACTAAGGTAGCGAATATATGAAATTCAAGTAGACCAACCTTGAAAGGCGGCCTGGCCTCTGTACGTGTTGACTAGTTTCACTGCTTGTCTAAAGTCTCTGCATTCGCCAGGCAAGAGCTATGTCAGAATGCGTGAAATGAGAGTTCACAGTGGCGCGCGCAGATTTTATACCTGGCTATGACGTCATGGTGAACACAATTCTTATGGCTCGGGTATTTCGTACATTGTGAATACAAAACTCATGGAAAACTCAGAGTATCTGTTTGAATTCAACATTCCCGAATTCCTTGATCTTTCGGGGCATGAAATGGGTGTTTTTCACACTCGTTATGGTAAACATGAGCCCATCTGTTTATCAGTGTCAATGTTCACCTTCGAGCTCAGTTAACCCTTTGACTACTAAGACCGTGAAAGCTGGATTACTGGCCACGCTTATTCGCAGACATTCGCAGATGGATTTTCGGTTTGCGATTTTTATTTAGGAAGAGCTTCTTATAATCTTAAAATGGCCTTCGGTCGAGCTATCAATGAAACTTCCACCAAAACATTTTTCATGGCGAGAGCTGTCTATGGGATACAAAATCGCCCAAGTACCATAACAAGCAAGCGAGAATCAAAACCCTCTGAATTTTAGCGAGTGATAAAAGTCTAGAAAGATCAGACTAACTTCACACACATACATTGAAAAGCTGAAACGAACAATTCCTTCGTTGGTCGAGTGAGAGGCCAGCAGCGGCCACCCGAGCGCCCATCTCAGTCACATGACCGAGAGCTTGGAAGTCCACAGTGAGAGCTGGAGTCGAACACTGAGAATTGAACAACATCACCTCAGACCAAATTGAGAAGCGCCAAGCAAGAAAAGAGAAACCCCCACAATCTCGCGGCACCTCTCTTACCTGCCAGGACTGTAATAGGAGCTGCTTATCCAACATCGGTAGGATAAGCCATGAGAGAAGCTGCGGGAGAAAGTGAATTTAGCTGCTGACCGTCTGTCAAGACGAAAAGAGCCAAGTAGTACAACTCACGGAGCAATAAAACATACTCAGTGATTCTAGGCCAGCACCGAAAGGGTTAAAGAAGACACTAAAGTGAGATGATGGCCTCCGTGGCGTGCTATTGTTATCTATTATTATATTATATAAATCACTGGGTGTCTTGCCCAACTTTAAAGACTGTTATAAACCTTTTCTTCCTTTTGTCCTTACAATATAGTGGCATATGGAGGGGGGAGATAGTGACATGAAGAAGGTTTTAGGGTGAGGGTTAGGAGCCCCGTGCACTGACCAGTCAGCCAATCAGTCAGGCAGCCAATCCATCCATCAGCCACACAGCCAATCCATCCA
The DNA here is from genome assembly GCA_963931925.1 of Onchidella celtica. NCBI lineage: Eukaryota > Metazoa > Mollusca > Gastropoda > Systellommatophora > Onchidiidae > Onchidella > Onchidella celtica. Next base: position 753,075 of record OZ007575.1, read on the forward strand.
TCAGCCACACAGCCAATCAGTCAGACAACCAATCCATCCATCAGCCACACAGCCATATCAATCCATCATTCAGACTGATTTTTCACAGATAAAAAGAATGATGATTGTGGAAGTGCTTTTTTTAAAGGGAGAAGAGTTGAGGCGGACAGAGACAGAGACAGAGAAAGAGAGGGAGACAGAGAGAGAGAGAGAGAGAGAAAGAGAGAGGGAGAGACGGTGACAGAGAGAGAGAGAGAGAGAGAAAGAGAGAGAGAGAGACGGTGACAGAGAGAGAGAGAGAGAGAGAGAGAGAAAAAGAGACTAACTAAGAGAAAGACACACATATATATAAAAATAACTCGTTCCCTCCACAGTGCTGACTGTGACACCGACCATGCACTGGTAGTCAGCAAAATCAAAATTTCGGCCAAGAAAATATACAGATCAAAAGCCCCTTCAATCCCTAAGATCAATGTAACAGCAATCAGAGATGAATCAAATAGAAAGTCATTTGAAAAGTTATTTGCTGAAAGCATGGATAATGTCAGCCAATGTGACTCGGTAGATGAAACATGGAACACTCTCAGTTCAAAAATTCATGACTGTGCCATCAAGTCTTTTGGACAGCATAAAGTTTCAAACAACGACTGGGTAGCCCAGAACAGCGAAATTCTCCTACCTCTCATTGAGCAAAAGAAAATCTGCTTTCAATGAGTATAACAAAAATTGCAATCAGAGTACAAAAACTTGTTTGAAAAATGCAAAAGCTAAACTTCAGCTGGAGGTAAGACGTTGCGCCAACAAATACTGGACAGACTTGTGTAACAGCATACAAGAGGCAAATGAAAAGGGAGATATGAAAACCGCCTTTAGTCAGATGAAAGTAGCTCTTGGGCCAATCTATATATACATAGAGAGAGAAAAAAAAAAAGACCTGGGTCGGGGGGTATTCTGTGGCACTTCGGGTACCTTGAATATCTTAATAATCAACAATACATGGACTGAGTAAAGTACCGTGTCTTTGCCAAAATGTACTAGTTAAATTATTAGATTGAAACCCATTGATATGATGTATACAGAGGTTAAAATGGTTTAGTCGTTGGAGCAAATGGGGTAAACAAAACCGAAGAATGCAAAGGCATTTCTGGGGGGCTGGGTGGGTGGGGGTGGGGGGGGGGGGCTGAGGTATTGGTTATTCCACAGAATAATTTTACAGCTCGGATAATTTCGTTCACTGAACTCACGCCGGGCGGTGTCGCATTCGTACAAAAAAAAAAAGTCACTTCAACTCGCTGGCGAGCCAAGAGTTGAATTGTTCGCGCATTAGGGTAGCCACACAAAGGTTAAGGCCACCGAACTCGGTCACCGAGCCACTAGGCGCTTTAGGTGAGAAGAATTGCACTATATAATTTCAACAACTGCACATAGAGCCCACCTAGATTCGGTCCATTTATATAGTTCAATTCTTCTCACCTAAAGCGCCTAGTGGCTCGGTGACCGAATTCGGTGGCCTTTGTGTGGCTACCCTTAGACTACCCCCCCCCACCCCAAAAAAAAGATCTACCACCCTTTTTTTATATGCATACACACATACATACACATATACACACATACCTACACACATACATAAACACATATACAATTACACATACCTACACACATACACACACACACACATACACAGGATGCATGGAGGCAATGGTAGAGCATGATACGAATAGAGGGAGATATAGCTCATGAAAGCAGTACAGGGTGAAGAAGGACAATTAGTCTCATTTCACGAACATAAAAGAGGTGGGGAAACAGAGGATACTTAGCCCCATCCCCTACACATAAAGGTAGTGGGGGAATAGACAATATTTAGTCCTGTCCCCTACACATAAAGGGAGTGGGGGAATAGACAATATTTAGTCCCATCCCCTACACATAAAGGGAGTGGGGGAATAGACAATATTTAGTCCTGTCCCCTACACATAAAGGGAGTGGGGGAATAGACAATACTTAGTCCTGTCCCCTACACATAAAGGGAGTGGGGGAATAGACAATATTTAGTCCTGTCCCCTACACATAAAGGGAGTGGGGGAATAGACAATACTTAGTCCTGTCCCCTACACATAAAGGGAATGGGGGAATAGACAATATTTAGTCCTGTCCCCTACACATAAAGGGATTGGGGGAATAGACAATATTTAGTCCTGTCCCCTACACATAAAGGGAGTGGGGGAATAGACAATATTTAGTCCTGTCCCCTACACATAAAGGGAGTGGGGGAATAGACAATATTTAGTCCTGTCCCCTACACATAAAGGGAATGGGGGAATAGACAATATTTAGTCCTGTGCCATACACATAAAGGGAGTGGGGGAATAGAGAATATTTTAGCCCCATCCCCTACACATAAAGGGAGTGGGGGAATAGACAATATTTAGTTATGTCCCCTACACATAAAGGGATTGGGGGAATAGACAATATTTAGTCCTGTCCCCTACACATAAAGGTACTGGGGGAATAGACAATATTTAGTCCTGTCCCCTACACATAAAGGGAGTGGGGGAATAGACAATATTTTAGCCCCATCCCCTACACATAAAGGGACTGGGGGAATAGACAATATTTAGTCCTGTCGCCTACACATAAAGGGAGTGGGGGAATAGACAATATTTAGTCCTGTCCCCTACACATAAAGGGAGTGGGGGAATAGACAATATTTAGTCCTGTCCCCTACACATAAAGGGAGTGGGGGAATAGACAATATTTAGTTCTGTCCCCTACACATAAAGGGAGTGGGGGAATAGAGAATATTTAGTCCTGTCCCCTACACATAAAGGGAATGGGGGAATAGACAATATTTAGTCCTGTCCCCTACACATAAAGGGACTGGGGGAATAGACAATATTTAGTCCTGTCCCCTACACATAAAGGTAGTGGGGGAATATACAATATTTAGTTCTGTACCCTACACATAAAGGGAGTGGGGGAATAGACAATATTTTAGCCCCATCCCCTACACATAAATGGAGTGGTGGAATAGACAATATTTAGTCCTGTCCCCTACACATAAAGGGAGTGGGGGAATAGAGAATAATAGTCCTGTCCCCTACACATAAAGGGAGTGGGGGAATAGAGAATAATAGTCATGTCCCCTACACATAAAGGGAGTGGGGGAATAGAGAATAATAGTCCTGTCCCCTATACATAAAGGGAGTGGGGGAATAGAGAATAATAGTCCTGTCCCCTACACATAAAGGGAGTGGGGGAATAGAGAATAATAGTCCTGTCCCCTACACATAAAGGGAGTGGGGGAATAGAGAATAATAGTCCTGTCCCCTATACAAAAAGAGGGTAGGGAAATGGAGAATACTTTGCCCCATCCCCTATACATAAAGGGGTGGGGGAAAAGAGGATAACTGGCCCCATCCCATAAACATAAAGGGGATGGGGGGAATAGAGCCCCATCTCCAAAACAAAAAATAAGTGTGATTGCAGAGTGACATAGAGCATGATAATTATACAGAGAGGCAATGGCAGAGGGTGACAAGGAAAGAGTTACACATAGATACAGTGCGGTAATGAAGCAGGACGAGAGATGTGAAAAAACAGTTAAGCAGTCCGTGTCTTAGGGTAAAAACTAGGATCTGGGGAAATAGGGATATCGAAAATGATAAGGACGAAGGATGACAACCATCACCACAGAAACAAAGGCCTGCAGAGTAGGGACTCATACGTACATGGGTATAGCTAAGTTGATAGTGGACTTGCATTTTTGCAGATTTCGGGTGGTAATTTTGGAGGCAAGTCAGAAATTTGGGCATGACACTCTAAGGTGAACATTTCTTGATAACGTTAGGATACACTAAAACTTGACCCTGACGTGAGCAAAATAGTTTGGTTCTCTGTAGTGACCCACTGTCTGGTGGCGGTAGACCCTTGTTTGTAGTTGTGGTCATGTATGTTATTGTGTGTGACTCCGTTGTTGCTGTCCTGTCCCGACATCTGCATGTTGCACAGGGTGAGAGGCCGCGACTGGACAAAGTGTGGGGAGCTATTAAGGAAGATTACCGGTCGCCGGCGGTTCTCAGAGTTTGCGTCTCTCGGTAGAGCCCAGACCCAGATCTTTAAGGAGAACCAAACTGTTCTCTTATCTCCTGGCCACTTGGCCATCTAGGTGCCCTGGCTCCTTGTCCAGTAAGATGGAAAACCCTAATTAGCTGCTACAAGATAATTATTAAAAAATTTTTGTTGGCGAGTGATTCAAATATTTTTAAAACATTTCTCTTAAAGGCAGATTAAAATTTTGAGAAAATTTGTTAGACTAGTTCGAGGAGGGTCAAGTTACAAAATGTTCATGCAGAAATAAAACAAATGTTGAAATGAAATGGCTGGATAAAATAATGTTCAACAGGGTTTCATGATGAAATGAGAAGACAGGAATGGTACCTCAAGTTTTGCTACACATGTTAATCAAATCAAAGGTATTAGTCAGGGAGGCTGACAGAGATCATAATTCCCGTGCTCATACAGTACCAGATACGATTTGGCCTCGCTAAAGTTAAAGGAAAAACTCCTCCATCCGCCTCTTTAGTCACTCTGTCTTTCTATCACTCCATCCTCCTCTTTAGTCACTCTGTCTTTCTTCTCTCCATCTTCCTCTTTAATCACTCTGTCTTTCTATCACTCCATACTCCTCTTTAGTCACTCTGTCTTTCTATCTTGCTATTTTCCTGTTTAATCATTATGTCTTTAAAATTCGCCATCTTCCTTTTTAGTCACTCTATCTTTCTGTCTCTCCATTTTCCTTTTAATCACTCTGCCTTTCTATCTATCCGTCATCCTTTTTAATGACTCTGTCTTTCTATCTATCAGTCATTATTTTTAATCACTCTTTCTTTCTATCTCTCCGTCATCAATTTAATCACTCTGTCTTTATATCTCTAAATTTTCCTCATTATGTCTTTCCATCTCGCAATACTCGTTTTTTAATCACTCTTTCTTTCTATCTCTCTGTGTTCCTTTTCAGTGACTCTGTTTTTCTATCTCTCTGTCATCCTTTTTAGACACTCTGCCTATCTATCTCTCTGTCATCCTTTTTGCTCACTCTGTCTTTCCTATCTCTCTGTCATCTTTTTTAGTCACTCGGTCTTTCTAGCTCTCTGTCATCTTTTGTAGTCACTCTGTTTTTCTATCTCTTATGTATTATTTTTAGTTAATCTGTCTTTCTATCTCTCTGTCATCCTTTTTGGTCACTCTATCTTTCTATCTCTCTGTCATCCTTTTTGGTCACTCTGTCTTTCTATCTCTAGATTATCTTTTATAGTCGCCCTGTCTTTCTATCTTTCTCTCATCCTTTTAGACACTCTGTCTTTTTATCTCTCTGTCATCCATTTTAGTCACTCTGTCTTTCTATTTATAAGTCATCTTTTTTAGTCACTCTCTATCTATCTCTCATTCACCATTTTTAGTTAATCTGTCTTTCTATCTCTCTGTCATCCTTTGTAGTCAATCTGTCTTTCTATCTCTCTGTCATCAAATTTAGTTATTATGTCTTACTATCTATTTGTCATCCTTTTTAGTCACTCTGTCTTTCTATCTCCAGGTCATCCTTTTCACTCACTCTGTCTTTCTGTCTGTAGATCATCATATTTAGCGACTCTGTCTTTTTATCTCTCTGTGATTATTTTAGTCACTCTGTCTTTCTATCTTTCTGTCATCCTTTTTATCAGTGTATCTTTTATCTCTATGACATCCTTTTTAGACACACTGTCTTTCTATCTGTGTGTCATCCTTTTTGGTCATTCCGTCTTTCTATCTCTAGATCATTTTTTTTTTAGACACTGTGTCTTTCTATCTTTCTGTCGTCCTTTTAGTCACTCTGTCTTTCTATCTCTAGGTCATCATTTTTAGTGATTCTGTCCTTCTATCTTTAGTTCATCCCTTTTAGACAATTTGCCTTCCATCTCTCTGTCATCCCTTTTACTCACTCTGTCGTACTATCTCTATGTCATTCATTTTCTAACTAACTGTCATCGTTTTTATTCACTCTGTCATTCTATCTATAGGTCATCCTTTTCACTCACTCTGTCTTTCTATCTGTAAATCATCATTTTTAATAACTGTCTTTCTATCTCTCTGTTATCGTTTTACTCACTCTGTCTTTCTATCTCTAGATTATCTTTTTTAGTCACTTTGTCTTTCTATCTCTCTGTCGTCCTTTTTGGTCTCTCTGTCATTCTATCTCTCTGTCATCGTTTTTAGTGGCTCTCTCTTTCGATCTTTATGTCATCCTTTATAAAGTCATTTTGTCTTTCTATCTCTCTTTCAAACTTTTAAGTCACTGTTTCTTTCTATCTCTCTGTCATCCTTTTTAGTTACTCTGTCTTTGTATATGCAGGTCCTCCTTTTTAATCACATTGTTTTTCTATCTCTCTTTCATCCTTTTTAGTCACTCTGTCTTTCTGTCTTTCTATCATCCTTTTTAGTCAAACTGTCTTTCTATCTTTAGTTCGTCCTTTTTAGTCACTCTGTCTTTCTATCTTTAGTTTATCCTTTTTAGTCACTCTGTCTTTCTATCTTTAGTTCATCCTTTTTAGTCACTCTGTCTTTCTGTCTTTCTATCATCCTTTTTAGTCAAACTGTCTTTCTATCTTTTATTTGGTCCTTTTTAGTCACTCTGTCTTTCTATCTTTAGTTTATCCTTTTTAGTCACTCTGTCCTTCTATCTTTAGTTTATCCTTTTTGGTCACTCTGTCTTTCTAGCTCTAGGTCATCAGTTTTAGTAACTCAGTCTTTCTATCTCTAGATCATCTTTTTTAGTAACTCTGTCTTTCTATTTCTCTATCATCGTTTTTATCACTCTGTCTTTCTATCTCTAGATCATTATTTTTGGTCATTCTGTCTTTCTAGCTCTAGTTCATAAGTTTTGGTAACTCAGTCTTTCTATCTGTAGATCATCCTTTTTAGTAACTCTATCTTTCTATCCCTAGATCATCATTTTTGGTCACTCTGTCTTTCTATCTCTTTGTCATCGTTTTCAGTCACTCTGTCTTTCTATCTCTCTGTCATCGTTTTTATTCACTCTGTCTTTCTATCTCTCTGTCATCGTTTTTAGTCACTCTGTCTTTCTATCTCTAGATCATCATTTTTGGTCACTCTCTCTTTTTATCTCTAGGTCATCCTTTTTAATCACTCAGTCTTTCTATCTCTTTGTCATCGTTTTCAGATCGTCATTTTTGGTCACTCTGTCTTTTTATCTCTATGTCATACTTTTTAGTCACTCTGTCTTTCTATCTCTCTGTCATCATTTTTAGTGACTCCGTCTTTCTATCTCTCTGTCATCGTTTTAGTCACTCTATCGTTATATCTCTACATCATCATTTTTGGTCACACTGTCTTTCTATCTCTAGGTTATCCTTTTTAGTCAGTTTGTCTTACTATCTCTTTGTCATCGTTTTCAGTCACTCTGTCTTTCTATCTCTCTGTCATCGTTTTTAGTCACTCTGTCTTTCTATCTCTAGATCATCATTTTTGGTCACTCTGTCTTTCTATCTCTAGGTCACCGTTTTTAGTCAGTCAGTCTTTCTATCTCTTTGTCATCGTTTTCAGTCAGTCTGTCCTTCTATCCTCTCTATGATCGGTTTTAGTCACTCGGTCTTTCTATCTCCAGATCATCATTTTTGTCCACATCTGTCTTTCTATCTCTAGGTCATCGTTTTTAGTCAATCCGTCTTTCTATCTCTAGGTCATCCTTTTTAGTCACTCAGTCTTTCTATCTCTTTGTCATCGTTTTCAGTCGCTCTGTCTTTCTATCTCTCTGTCATCGTTTTTAGTCACTATGTCTTTCTATCTCTCTGTTATCATTTTTGGTCATTCTGTCTTTCTATCTCTCTGTCATCGTTTTTAGTCACACTGTCTTTCTACTTCTAGATCATTATTTTTAGTCACTCTGTCTTTCTATTTCTAGATCATTATTTCTAGTCACTCTGTCTTTCTACTTCTAGATGATTATTTTTAGTCACTCTGTCTTTCTACTTCTAGATCATTATTTTTAGTCACTCTGTCTTTCTACTTCTAGATCATTATTTTTAGTCACTCTGTCTTTCTACTTCTAGATCATTATTTTTAGTCACTCTGTCCTTTTATCTCTCTGTCATGCTTTTAGTCACTTTGTCTTTTTATCTCTAGATCATCATTTTCAGTCACTCTATCTTTCTATCTGTAGGTTATCCTTTTTAGTCACTCTTGTCTTTTTATGTCTCTATCACTGTTTTTAGTCACTCATTCTTTCTATCTCTCTGTCATCGTTTTTAGTGACTCTGTCTTTCTATCTCTCTGTCATCCTTTTGGTCACCCTGTCTTTCTATCTCTAAGCCATTCTTTTTAGTCATTCTGTCTTTATATCTCTAGATCATCCTTTTTAGTCTCTCTGTCTTTTTATCTCTTTGTTATCTTTTTTAGTCACTCTATCTCTCTGTCATCGTTTTCAGCCACTCTGTCTTTCTATCTGTAGATCATCATATTTTGGTTACTCTGTCTTTCTATCTCTTCGCTATCCTTTTTAATGACTCGGTCTTTCTAGATCTCTGTCATCTTATTTAGAAATTCTGCCTTTCTGTCTCTGTGTCATCGTTTTTAGTCACTCTGTCTTTCTATCTCTAGATCATCATTTTTAGTCACTCTGTCTTTATATTTCTAGGTTGTCCTTTTTAACCACTCTGTCTTCCTATCTTTAAAATATAATTTTTAGTCACTCTGTCTTTCTATCTCTAGGTTATCCTTTTTAGTCACTCTGTCTTTTTATCTCTTTTTTATCAGACACTCTGCCTTTCTATCTCTCTATTATCCTTTTTAGTCACTCTGTCTGTCTATCTCTCTGTCACCGTTTTTAGTTGCTCAGTCTTTCTATCTCTCTGTCATCATTTTTGGTCACTCTGACTTTCTATCTCTAGATCACACTTTTTAGTCAATCTGTTTTTCTACCTATAGATCATTTTTTTTAGTGACACTGTCTTTCTATCTCTCTGTCATGCTTTTAGTTACTCTGTCTTTCTATCTCTAAATCATTCTTTTTAGTCGCTCTGTATTTCTATCTTTCTGTCATTCTTTTTAGTCACTCTGTCTTTCTATCTCTCTGTCATTGTTTTTAGTCACTCTGTCTTTCTATCTCTAGATCATCCTTTTCATTCACTCTGTTTTTCTATATCTCGGTCATCATTTTTAGTCACTCTGTCTTTCTATCTCTAGATCATCATTTTTGGTCACTCTGTCTTTCTATCTCTAGGTCATCCATTCCACTCACTCTGACTTTCTATCTCTAGGTCATCCTTATTAGTCACTCTGTCTTTCTATCTCTAGATCATCCTTTTTAGTCACTCTGTCTTTCTACCTCTAGATCATTATTTTTAGTGACACTGTCTTTCTATCTCTTTTTCATGCTTTTAGTTACTCTGTCTTTCTATCTCTAGATCACCATTTTTAGTCACTCTATCTTTTTATCTTTCTGTCGTCCTTTTTAGTCAGTCTGTCTTTCTATGTCTCTGTCATCATTTTTAGTCACTCTGTCTTTCTATGTCTAGGTCATCCTTTTTCGTCCCTCTGTCTTTCTATCTCTTTGTCATCGTTTTCAGACACTCTGTCTTTCTATCTCTCTGTCATCGTTTTTAGTAACTCTCTATTTCTATCTCTAGAACATCATTTTTGATCACTGTGTCTTTCTATCTCTAGGTCATCCTTTTTAGTCACTCTGTATTTCTATCTCTTTGTCATCGTTTTCAGTCACTCTGTTTTTCAATCTCTAGGTCATCCTTTTTAGTCACTCTTTCTTTCTATCTCTTTGTCATCGTCTTTAATCACTCTGTCTTTCTATCTCTCTGTCATCGTTTTTAGTCACTCTGTCTTTCTATCTCTAGAAGATCGTTTTTGATCACTCTGTCTTTCTATCTCTAGGTCATCCTTTTTAGTCACTCTGTCTTTCTATATCTAGATCGTCATTTATAGTCAGTCTGTCTTTCTATCTCTCTGTCATCATTTTTAGTCACTCAGTATTTCTATCTCCTTGTCATCTTTTTTAGTCAGTCTGACTTTCTATCTCTCTGTCATCGTTTTTATTGACTCTGTCTTTCTATCTCTACATCTTTGTATCTGTAGGTCATCGTTTTTAGTCACTCTGTCTTTCTATCTCTTTGTCATCGTTTTTAGTCACTCTTTCTTTCTATCTCTAGATCATCATTTTTGGTCACTAAGTCTTTCTATCTCTTTGTCATCGTTTTCAGTCACTCTGTCTTTCTATCTCTCTGTCATCGTTTTTAGTCATTCTATCTTTCTATCTCTAGATCACCATTTTTGGTCACTCTGTCTTTCTATCTCTTTGTCATTGTTTTCAGTCACTCTGTCTTTCTATCTCTCTGTCATCGTTTTTAGTCTCTATGTCTTTCTATCTCTAGATCATCATTTTTGGTCACTCTGTCTTTCTATCTCTAGGTCATCCTTTTTAGTCACTTAATCTTTCTATATCTTTCTTATCATTTTCAGTCACTATGTCTTTCTATCCTTCTGTCATCGTTTTTAGTCACTCTGTCTTTCTATCTCTAGATCATCATTTTTGGTCACTCTGTCATTCTATATCTAGGTAATCCTTTTTAGTCAATCAGTCTTTCTATCTCTTTGCCATCGTTTTCAGTCACTGTGTCTTTCTATATCTCTGTCATCATTTTTAGTGACTCTGTCTTTCTATCTCTAGGTCATCCTTTTTAGTCACCCAGTCTTTCTATCTCTTTGTCATCGTTTTTAGTCACCTTGTCTTTCTATCTCTAGATGATCATTTTTGGTCACTCTGACTTTCTATTTCTAGGTCATCCTTTTCAGTCACTCTGTCTTTCTATCTCTCTGTCATCCTTTTTAGTCACTCTGTCTTTCTATCTCTCGATCATCATTTTTGGTCACTCTGTTTTTCTATCTCTAGGTCATCCTTTTTAATCACTCAGTCTTTCTATCTCTTTGTCATCGTTTTCAGTCAATCTGTCTTTCTATCTCTCTGTCATCATTTTTAGTGACTCTGTCTTTCTATCTCTCTGTCATCGTTTATAGTCACTATGTCTTTCTGTCTGTAGATCAAAATGTTTGATCACTCTGTCTTTCTATATCTAGGTCATCCTTTTTAGTCACTCAGTCTTTCTATCTCTTGGTCATCGTTCTCAATCACTCTGTCTTTCTATCTCTAGATCATCATTTTGGGTCACTCTGTCTTTCTAGCTCTAGGTCGTCAGTTTTAGTAACTCAGTCTTTCTATCACTAAATCGTCCCTTTTAGTAACTCTGTCTTTCTATTTCTCTATCATCGTTTTCAGTCACTCTGTCTTTCTATTTCTCTGTCATCGTTTTTAGTCACTCTGTCTTTATATCTCTAGATAATCATTTTTGGTCACTCTGTTTTTCTATCTCTAGGTCATCCTTTTTAATCATTCAGTCTTTCTATCTCTTTGTTGTCGTTCTCAGCCACTTTGTCTTTCTATCTCTCTACCATCATTTTTGGTCAATCTGTCTTTCTAGCTCTAGGTCAACAGTTTTAGTAACTCAGTCTTTCTATCTCTAGATCATCCTTTTTAGTAACTCTGTCTTTCTATTTCTCTATCATCGTTTTTATTCACTCTGTCTTTCTATCTCTAGGTCATCATTTTTAGTGACTCAGTCTTTCTAACTCTTTGTCATCGTTTTCATTCACTCTGTCTTTCTATCTCTCTGTCATCGTTTTTAGTCAATCTATCTTTATATATCTAGATAGTAATTTTTGGTCACTCTCTCTTTTTATCTCTAGGTCATACTTTTTAATCACTCTGTCTTTCTATCTCTTTGTCATCGTTTTCAGTCACTCTGTCTTTCTATCTGTCTGTCATCATTTTTTGTCATTCTGTCTTTCTATCTCTAGATCACCATTTTTGATCACTCTGTCTTTCTATCTCTAGGTCCTACTTTTTAGTCACTCAGTCTTTCTATCTCTTTGTCATCGTTTTCAGTCACTCTGTCTTTCTTCTGTCTCTAGGTCATCGTTTTTACTCACTCTGTCTTTCTATCTCTCTGTTATCGTTTTTAGTCACTCTGTCTTTCTATCTCTAGATCATCATTTTTGGTAACTCTGTGTTTCTATCTCCAGGTCATCCTTTTTAGTCACTCAGTCTTTCTATTTCTTTGTGATCGTTTTCAGTCACTCTGTCTTTCTATCTCTCTGTCATCGTTTTTAGTCACTCTCTCTTTCTATATCTAGATCATCATTTTTAGTCACTCTGACTTTCTATCTCTAGGTAATTTTTTTTAGTCACTCAGTCTTTCTATCTCTTTGTGATAGTTTTCAGTCTCTCTGTCTTTCTATCTCTCTGTCATTGTTTTAGTCACTCTATCTTTCTATCTCTAGATCATCATTTTTGCTCACTCTGTCTTTCTATCTCTAGGTCATCCTTTTTAGTCACTTAATCTTTCTATATCTTTGTTATCATTTTCAGCAGCTCTGTCTTCCTATCTCTCTGTCATCGTTTTTAGTCATTCTGTCTTTCTATCTCTAGATCATCATTTTTTGTCACTCTGTCTTTCTATCTCTAGGTCATCCTTTTTAATCACTCAGTCTTTCTATCTCATTGTCATCGTTTTCAAAAACTCTGTCTTTCTATATCTATGTCATCGTTTTTAGTCACTCTGTCTTTCTATCTCTAGATGACCATTTTTGGTAACTCTGTTTTTCTATCTCTAGGTCATCCTTTTTAGTCACTCTGTCTTTCTATCTTTCTGTCATCGTTTTAATAACTCTCTCTTTCTATGTCTAGAACATCATTTTTGATCACTGTGTCTTTCTATCTCTAGGTCATCCTTTTTAGTCACTCTGTATTTCTATCTCTTTGTCATCGTTTTCAGTCACTCTGTTTTTCTATCTCTAGGTCATCCTTTTTAGTCACTCTTTCTTTCTATCTCTTTGTCATCGTCTTTAATCACTCTGTCTTTCTATCTCTCTGTCATTGTTTTTAGTCACTCTCTCTTTCTATCTCTAGAAGATCGTTTTTGATCACTCTGTCTTTCTATCTTTAGGTCATCCTTTTTAGTCACTCTGTGTTTCTATATCTAGATCATCATTTATAGTCAGTCTGTCTTTCTATCTCTCTGTCATCAATTTTAGTCACTCAGTATTTCTATCTCCTTGTCATCTTTTTCAGTCAGTCTGACTTTCTATCTCTCTGTCATCGTTTTTATTGACTCTGTCTTTCTATCTCTACATCTTTGTATCTGTAGGTCATCCTTTTTAGTCACTCTTTCTATCTCTTTGTCATCGTTTTTAGTCACTATTTCTTTCTATCTCTAGATCATCATTTTTGGTCACTCTGTCTTTCTAGCTCTAGGTCATCCTTTTTAGTCACTCAGTCTTTCTATCTCTTTGTCATCGTTTTCAGTCACTCTGTCTTTCTATCTCTCTGTCATCGTTTTTAGTCATTCTATCTTTCTATCTCTAGATCATCATTTTTGGTCACTCTGTCTTTCTATCTCTTTGTCATTGTTTTCAGTCACTCTGTCTTTCTATCTCTCTGTCATCGTTTTTAGTCACTCTATCTTTATATATCTAGATAGTAATTTTTGGTCACTCTCTCTTTTTATCTCTAGGTCATACTTTTTAATCACTATGTCTTTCTATCTCTTTGTCATCGTTTTCAGTCACTCTGTCTTTCTATCTGTCTGTCATCATTTTTAGTCATTCTGCCTTTCTATCTCTAGATCACCATTTTTGATCACTCTGTCTTTCTATCTCTAGGACATCCTTTTTAGTCACTCTTTCTTTCTATCTCTTTGTCATCGTTTTTAGTCACTCTGTCTTTCTATCTCTCTGTCATCGTTTACAGTCACTTTGTCTTTCTATCTCTCTGTCATCATTTTTGGTCACTCTGTCTTTCTATCTCTAGGTCCTACTTTTTAGTCACTCAGTTTTTCTATCTCTTTGTCATCGTTTTCAGTCATTCTGTCTTTCTTCTATCTCTAGGTCATCGTTTTTAGTCACTCTTTCTTTCTATCTCTTTGTCATCGTTTTTAGTCACTCTGTCTTTCTATCTCTCTGTCGTCGTTTATAGTCACTTTGTCTTTCTATCTCTCTGTCATCATTTTTGATCACTGTGTCTTTCTATCTCTAGGTCATCCTTTTTAGTCACTCTGTATTTCTATCTGTTTGTCATCGTTTTCAGTCACTCTGTTTTTCTATCTCTAGGTCATCCTTTTTAGTCACTCTTTCTTTCTATCTCTTTGTCATCGTCTTTAATCACTCTGTCTTTCTATCTCTCTGTCATCGTTTTTATTCACTCTCTCTTTCTATATCTAGATCATAGTTTATAGTCAGTTTGTCTTTCTATCTCTCTGTCATCATTTTTAGTCACTCAGTATTTCTATCTCCTTGTCATCTTTTTCAGTCAGTCTGACTTTCTATCTCTCTGTCATCGTTTTTATTGACTCTGTCTTTCTATCTCTACATCTTTGTATCTGTAGGTCATCCTTTTTAGTCACTCTGTCTTTCTATCTCTTTGTCATCGTTTTTAGTCACTCTTTCTTTCTATCTCTAGATCATCATTTTTGGTCACTCTGTCTTTCTATCTCTATGTCATCCTTTTTAGTCACTCAGTCTTTCTATCTCTTTGTCATCGTTTTCAGTCACTCTGTCTTTCTATCTCTCTGTCATCGTTTTTAGTCATTCTATCTTTCTATCTCTAGATCATCATTTTTGGTCACTCTGTCTTTCTATCTCTTTGTCATTGTTTTCAGTCACTCTGTCTTTCTATCTCTCTGTCATCGTTTTTAGTCACTCTATCTTTATATATCTAGATAGTAATTTTTGGTCACTCTGTCTTTCTATCTCTCTGTCATCGTTTTTAGTCACTCTGTCTTTCTATCTCTAGATCATCATTTTTGGTCACTCTGTCATTCTATATCTAGGTCATCCTTTTTAGTCAATCAGTCTTTCTATCTCTTTGCCATCGTTTTCAGTCACTGTGTCTTTCTATCTCTCTGTCATCATTTTTAGTGACTCTGTCTTTCTATCTCTAGGTCATCCTTTTTAATCACTCAGTCTTTCTATCTCTTTGTCATCGTTTTTAGTCACTTTGTCTTTCTATCTCTAGATGATCATTTTTGGTCACTCTGTCTTTCTATTTCTAGGTCATCCTTTTCAGTCACTCTGTCTTTCTATCTCTCTTTCATCCTTTTTAGTCACTCCGTCTTTCTATCTCTAGATCATCATTTTTGGTCACTCTGTTTTTCTATCTCTAGGTCATCCTTTTTAATCACTCAGTCTTTCTATCTCTTTGTCATCGTTTTCAGTCAATCTGTCTTTCTATCTCTCTGTCATCATTTTTAGTGACTCTGTCTTTCTATCTCTCTGTCATCGTTTATAGTCACTCTGTCTTTCTGTCTGTAGATCAAAATTTTTGATCACTCTGTCTTTCTATCTCTAGGTCATCCCTTTTAGTCACTCAGTCTTTCTATCTCTTGGTCATCGTTCTCAATCACTCTGTCTTTCTATTTCTAGATCATCATTTTGGGTCACTCTGTCTTTCTAGCTCTAGGTCGTCAGTTTTAGTAACTCAGTCTTTCTATCACTAAATCGTCCCTTTTAGTAACTCTGTCTTTCTATTTCTCTATCATCGTTTTCAGTCACTCTGTCTTTCTATCTCTAGGTCATCCTTTTTCGTCCCTCTGTCTTTCTATCTCTTTGTCATCGTTTTCAGACACTCTGTCTTCCTATATCTCTGTCATCGTTTTTAGTCACTCTGTCTTTCTATCTCTAAATGACCATTTTTGGTCACTCTGTTTTTCTATCTCTAGGTCATCCTTTTTAGTTACTCTGTATTTCTATCTCTTTGTCATCGTCTTTAATCACTCTGTCTTTCTATCTCTCTGTCATCGTTTTTAGTCACTCTGTCTTTCTATCTCTAGAAGATCGTTTTTGATCACTCTGTCTTTCTATCTCTAGGTCATCCTTTTTAGTCACTCTGTCTTTCTATATCTAGATCGTCATTTATAGTCAGTCTGTCTTTCTATCTCTCTGTCATCATTTTTAGTCACTCAGTATTTCTATCTCCTTGTCATCTTTTTTAGTCAGTCTGACTTTCTATCTCTCTGTCATCGTTTTTATTGACTCTGTCTTTCTATCTCTACATCTTTGTATCTGTAGGTCATCGTTTTTAGTCACTCTGTCTTTCTATCTCTTTGTCATCGTTTTTAGTCACTCTTTCTTTCTATCTCTAGATCATCATTTTTGGTCACTCTGTCTTTCTATCTCTTTGTCATCGTTTTCAGTCACTCTGTCTTTCTATCTCTCTGTCATCGTTTTTAGTCATTCTATCTTTCTATCTCTAGATCATCATTTTTGGTCACTCTGTCTTTCTATCTCTTTGTCATTGTTTTCAGTCACTCTGTCTTTCTATCTCTCTGTCATCGTTTTTAGTCTCTATGTCTTTCTATCTCTAGATCATCATTTTTGGTCACTCTGTCTTTCTATCTCTAGGTCATCCTTTTTAGTCACTTAATCTTTCTATATCTTTCTTATCATTTTCAGTCACTATGTCTTTCTATCCTTCTGTCATCGTTTTTAGTCACTCTGTCTTTCTATCTCTAGATCATCATTTTTGGTCACTCTGTCATTCTATATCTAGGTAATCCTTTTTAGTCAATCAGTCTTTCTATCTCTTTGCCATCGTTTTCAGTCACTGTGTCTTTCTATATCTCTGTCATCATTTTTAGTGACTCTGTCTTTCTATCTCTAGGTCATCCTTTTTAGTCACTCAGTCTTTCTATCTCTTTGTCATCGTTTTTAGTCACTTTGTCTTTCTATCTCTAGATGATCATTTTTGGTCACTCTGACTTTCTATTTCTAGGTCATCCTTTTCAGTCACTCTGTCTTTCTATCTCTCTGTCATCCTTTATAGTCACTCTGTCTTTCTATCTCTAGATCATCATTTTTGGTCACTCTGTTTTTCTATCTCTAGGTCATCCTTTTTAATCACTCAGTCTTTCTATCTCTTTGTCATCGTTTTCAGTCAATCTGTCTTTCTATCTCTCTGTCATCATTTTTAGTGACTCTGTCTTTCTATCTCTCTGTCATCGTTTATAGTCACTATGTCTTTCTGTCTGTAGATCAAAATTTTTGATCACTCTGTCTTTCTATATCTAGGTCATCCTTTTTAGTCACTCAGTCTTTCTATCTCTTGGTCATCGTTCTCAATCACTCTGTCTTTCTATCTCTAGATCATCATTTTGGGTCACTCTGTCTTTCTAGCTCTAGGTCGTCAGTTTTAGTAACTCAGTCTTTCTATCACTAAATCGTCCCTTTTAGTAACTCTGTCTTTCTATTTCTCTATTATCGTTTTCAGTCACTCTGTCTTTCTATTTCTCTGTCATCGTTTTTAGTCACTCTGTCTTTATATCTCTAGATAATCATTTTTGGTCACTCTGTTTTTCTATCTCTAGGTCATCCTTTTTAATCATTCAGTCTTTCTATCTCTTTGTTGTCGTTCTCAGCCACTTTGTCTTTCTATCTCTCTACCATCATTTTTGGTCAATCTGTCTTTCTAGCTCTAGGTCAACAGTTTTAGTAACTCAGTCTTTCTATCTCTAGATCATCCTTTTTAGTAACTCTGTCTTTCTATTTCTCTATCATCGTTTTTATTCACTCTGTCTTTCTATCTCTAGGTCATCATTTTTAGTGACTCAGTCTTTCTAACTCTTTGTCATCGTTTTCATTCACTCTGTCTTTCTATCTCTCTGTCATCGTTTTTAGTCACTCTATCTTTATATATCTAGATAGTAATTTTTGGTCACTCTCTCTTTTTATCTCTAGGTCATACTTTTTAATCACTCTGTCTTTCTATCTCTTTGTCATCGTTTTCAGTCACTCTGTCTTTCTATCTGTCTGTCATCATTTTTTGTCATTCTGTCTTTCTATCTCTAGATCACCATTTTTGATCACTCTGTCTTTCTATCTCTAGGTCCTACTTTTTAGTCACTCAGTCTTTCTATCTCTTTGTCATCGTTTTTAGTCACTCTGTCTTTCTTCTATCTCTAGGTCATCGTTTTTACTCACTCTGTCTTTCTATCTCTCTGTTATCGTTTTTAGTCAATCTGTCTTTCTATCTCTAGATCATCATTTTTGGTAACTCTGTGTTTCTATCTCCAGGTCATCCTTTTTAGTCACTCAGTCTTTCTATTTCTTTGTGATCGTTTTCAGTCACTCTGTCTTTCTATCTCTCTGTCATCGTTTTTAGTCACTCTCTCTTTCTATATCTAGATCATCATTTTTAGTCACTCTGACTTTCTATCTCTAGGTAATTTTTTTTAGTCACTCAGTCTTTCTATCTCTTTGTGATCGTTTTCAGTCTCTCTGTCTTTCTATCTCTCTGTCATTGTTTTAGTCACTCTATCTTTCTATCTCTAGATCATCATTTTTGCTCACTCTGTCTTTCTATCTCTAGGTCATCCTTTTTAGTCACTTAATCTTTCTATATCTTTGTTATCATTTTCAGCAGCTCTGTCTTCCTATCTCTCTGTCATCGTTTTTAGTCATTCTGTCTTTCTATCTCTAGATCATCATTTTTTGTCACTCTGTCTTTCTATCTCTAGGTCATTCTTTTTAATCACTCAGTCTTTCTATCTCTTTGTCATCGTTTTCAAAAACTCTGTCTTTATATATCTATGTCATCGTTTTTAGTCACTCTGTCTTTCTATCTCTAGATGACCATTTTTGGTAACTCTGTTTTTCTATCTCTAGATCATCCTTTTTAGTCACTCTGTCTTTCTATCTTTCTGTCATCGTTTTTAGTAACTCTCTCTTTCTATCTCTAGAACATCATTTTTGATCACTGTGTCTTTCTATCTCTAGGTCATCCTTTTTAGTCACTCTGTATTTCTATCTCTTTGTCATCGTTTTCAGTCACTCTGTTTTTCTATCTCTAGGTCATCCTTTTTAGTCACTCTTTCTTTCTATCTCTTTGTCATCGTCTTTAATCACTCTGTCTTTCTATCTCTCTGTCATTGTTTTTAGTCACTCTCTCTTTCTATCTCTAGAAGATCGTTTTTGATCACTCTGTCTTTCTATCTTTAGGTCATCCTTTTTAGTCACTCTGTGTTTCTATATCTAGATCATCATTTATAGTCAGTCTGTCTTTCTATCTCTCTGTCATCAATTTTAGTCACTCAGTATTTCTATCTCCTTGTCATCTTTTTCAGTCAGTCTGACTTTCTATCTCTCTGTCATCGTTTTTATTGACTCTGTCTTTCTATCTCTACATCTTTGTATCTGTAGGTCATCCTTTTTAGTCACTCTTTCTATCTCTTTGTCATCGTTTTTAGTCACTCTTTCTTTCTATCTCTAGATCATCATTTTTGGTCACTCTGTCTTTCTAGCTCTAGGTCATCCTTTTTAGTCACTCAGTCTTTCTATCTCTTTGTCATCGTTTTCAGTCACTCTGTCTTTCTATCTCTCTGTCATCGTTTTTAGTCATTCTATCTTTCTATCTCTAGATCATCATTTTTGGTCACTCTGTCTTTCTATCTCTTTGTCATTGTTTTCAGTCACTCTGTCTTTCTATCTCTCTGTCATCGTTTTTAGTCACTCTATCTTTATATATCTAGATAGTAATTTTTGGTCACTCTCTCTTTTTATCTCTAGGTCATACTTTTTAATCACTCTGTCTTTCTATCTCTTTGTGATCGTTTTCAGTCTCTCTGTCTTTCTATCTCTCTGTCATTGTTTTAGTCATTCTATCTTTCTATCTCTAGATCATCATTTTTGGTCACTCTGTCTTTCTATCTCTTTGTCATTGTTTTCAGTCACTCTGTCTTTCTATCTCTCTGTCATCGTTTTTAGTCTCTATGTCTTTCTATCTCTAGATCATCATTTTTGGTCACTCTGTCTTTCTATCTCTCTGTCATCGTTTTTAGTCACTCTGTCTTTCTATCTCTAGATCATCATTTTTGGTCACTCTGTCATTCTATATCTAGGTCATCCTTTTTAGTCAATCAGTCTTTCTATCTCTTTGCCATCGTTTTCAGTCACTGTGTCTTTCTATCTCTCTGTCATCATTTTTAGTGACTTTGTCTTTCTATCTCTAGGTCATCCTTTTTAGTCACTCAGTCTTTCTATCTCTTTGTCATCGTTTTTAGTCACTTTGTCTTTCTATCTCTAGATGATCATTTTTGGTCACTCTGTCTTTCTATTTCTAGGTCATCCTTTTCAGTCACTCTGTCTTTCTATCTCTCTTTCATCCTTTTTAGTCACTCCGTCTTTCTATCTCTAGATCATCATTTTTGGTCACTCTGTTTTTCTATCTCTAGGTCATCCTTTTTAATCACTCAGTCTTTCTATCTCTTTGTCATCGTTTTCAGTCAATCTGTCTTTCTATCTCTCTGTCATCATTTTTAGTGACTCTGTCTTTCTATCTCTCTGTCATCGTTTATAGTCACTCTGTCTTTCTGTCTGTAGATCAAAATTTTTGATCACTCTGTCTTTCTATCTCTAGGTCATCCCTTTTAGTCACTCAGTCTTTCTATCTCTTGGTCATCGTTCTCAATCACTCTGTCTTTCTATTTCTAGATCATCATTTTGGGTCACTCTGTCTTTCTAGCTCTAGGTCGTCAGTTTTAGTAACTCAGTCTTTCTATCACTAAATCGTCCCTTTTAGTAACTCTGTCTTTCTATTTCTCTATCATCGTTTTCAGTCACTCTGTCTTTCTATGTCTAGGTCATCCTTTTTCGTCCCTCTGTCTTTCTATCTCTTTGTCATCGTTTTCAGACACTCTGTCTTCCTATATCTCTGTCATCGTTTTTAGTCACTCTGTCTTTCTATCTCTAGATGACCATTTTTGGTCACTCTGTTTTTCTATCTCTAGGTCATCCTTTTTAGTTACTCTGTATTTCTATCTCTTTGTCATCGTTTTCAGTCACTCTGTTTTTCTATCTCTAGGTCATCCTTTTTAGTCACTCTTTCTTTCTATCTCTTTGTCATCGTCTTTAATCACTCTGTCTTTCTATCTCTCTGTCATCGTTTTTAGTCACTCTGTCTTTCTATCTCTAGAAGATCGTTTTTGATCACTCTGTCTTTCTATCTCTAGGTCATCCTTTTTAGTCACTCTGTGTTTCTATATCTAGATCATCATTTATAGTCAGTCTGTCTTTCTATCTCTCTGTCATCAATTTTAGTCACTCAGTATTTCTATCTCCTTGTCATCTTTTTCAGTCAGTCTGACTTTCTATCTCTCTGTCATCGTTTTTATTGACTCTGTCTTTCTATCTCTACATCTTTGTATCTGTAGGTCATCCTTTTTAGTCACTCTTTCTATCTCTTTGTCATCGTTTTTAGTCACTCTTTCTTTCTATCTCTAGATCATCATTTTTGTTCACTCTGTCTTTCTAGCTCTAGGTCATCCTTTTTAGTCACTCAGTCTTTCTATCTCTTTGTCATCGTTTTCAGTCACTCTGTCTTTCTATCTCTCTGTCATCGTTTTTAGTCATTCTATCTTTCTATCTCTAGATCATCATTTTTGGTCACTCTGTCTTTCTATCTCTTTGTCATTGTTTTCAGTCACTCTGTCTTTCTATCTCTCTGTCATCGTTTTTAGTCACTCTATCTTTATATATCTAGATAGTAATTTTTGGTCACTCTCTCTTTTTATCTCTAGGTCATACTTTTTAATCACTCTGTCTTTCTCTCTCTTTGTCATCGTTTTCAGTCACTCTGTCTTTCTATCTGTCTGTCATCATTTTTAGTCATTCTGCCTTTCTATCTCTAGATCACCATTTTTGATCACTCTGTCTTTCTATCTCTAGGACATCCTTTTTAGTCACTTTTTCTTTCTATCTCTTTGTCATCGTTTTTAGTCACTCTGTCTTTCTATCTCTCTGTCATCGTTTACAGTCACTTTGTCTTTCTATCTCTCTGTCATCATTTTTGGTCACTCTGTCTTTCTATCTCTAGGTCCTACTTTTTAGTCACTCAGTTTTTCTATCTCTTTGTCATCGTTTTCAGTCATTCTGTCTTTCTTCTATCTCTAGGTCATCGTTTTTAGTCACTCTTTCTTTCTATCTCTTTGTCATCGTTTTTAGTCACTCTGTCTTTCTATCTCTCTGTCGTCATTTATAGTCACTTTGTCTTTCTATCTCTCTGTCATCATTTTTGATCACTGTGTCTTTCTATCTCTAGGTCATCCTTTTTAGTCACTCTGTATTTCTATCTGTTTGTCATCGTTTTCAGTCACTCTGTTTTTCTATCTCTAGGTCATCCTTTTTAGTCACTCTTTCTTTCTATCTCTTTGTCATCGTCTTTAATCACTCTGTCTTTCTATCTCTCTGTCATCGTTTTTAGTCACTCTCTCTTTCTATATCTAGATCATCGTTTATAGTCAGTCTGTCTTTCTATCTCTCTGTCATCATTTTTAGTCACTCAGTATTTCTATCTCCTTGTCATCTTTTTCAGTCAGTCTGACTTTCTATCTCTCTGTCATCGTTTTTATTGACTCTGTCTTTCTATCTCTACATCTTTGTATCTGTAGGTCATCCTTTTTAGTCACTCTGTCTTTCTATCTCTTTGTCATCGTTTTTAGTCACTCTTTCTTTCTATCTCTAGTTCATCATTTTTGGTCACTCTGTCTTTCTATCTCTAGGTCATCCTTTTTAGTCACTCAGTCTTTCTATCTCTTTGTCATCGTTTTCAGTCACTCTGTCTTTCTATCTCTCTGTCATCGTTTTTAGTCATTCTATCTTTCTATCTCTAGATCATCATTTTTGGTCACTCTGTCTTTCTATCTCTTTGTCATTGTTTTCAGTCACTCTGTCTTTCTATCTCTCTGTCATCGTTTTTAGTCTCTATGTCTTTCTATCTCTAGATCATCATTTTTGGTCACTCTGTCTTTCTATCTCTCTGTCATCGTTTTTAGTCACTCTGTCTTTCTATCTCTAGATCATCATTTTTGGTCACTCTGTCATTCTATATCTAGGTCATCCTTTTTAGTCAATCAGTCTTTCTATCTCTTTGCCATCTTTTTCAGTCACTGTGTCTTTCTATCTCTCTGTCATCATTTTTAGTGACTCTGTCTTTCTATCTCTAGGTCATCCTTTTTAGTCACTCAGTCTTTCTATCTCTTTGTCATCGTTTTTAGTCACTTTGTCTTTCTATCTCTAGATGATCATTTTTTGTCACTCTGTCTTTCTATTTTTAGGTCATCCTTTTCAGTCACTCTGTCTTTCTATCTCTCTTTCATCCTTTTTAGTCACTCTGTCTTTCTATCTCTAGATCATCATTTTTGGTCACTCTGTTTTTCTATCTCTAGGTCATCCTTTTTAATCACTCAGTCTTTCTATCTCTTTGTCATCGTTTTCAGTCAATCTGTCTTTCTATCTCTCTGTCATCATTTTTAGTGACTCTGTCTTTCTATCTCTCTGTCATCGTTTATAGTCACTCTGTCTTTCTGTCTGTAGATCAAAATTTTTGATCACTCTGTCTTTCTATCTCTAGGTCATCCTTTTTAGTCACTCAGTCTTTCTATCTCTTGGTCATCGTTCTCAATCACTCTGTCTTTCTATTTCTAGATCATCATTTTGGGTCACTCTGTCTTTCTAGGTCTAGGTCGTCAGTTTTAGTAACTCAGTCTTTCTATCACTAAATCGTCCCTTTTAGTAACTCTGTCTTTCTATTTCTCTATCATCGTTTTCAGTCACTCTGTCTTTCTATCTCTCTGTCATCGTTTTTAGTCACTCTGTCTTTATATCTCTAGATAATCATTTTTGGTCAGTCTGTTTTTCTATCTCTAGATCATCCTTTTTAATCATTCAGTCTTTCTATCTCTTTGTTGTCGTTCTCAGCCACTTTGTCTTTCTATCTCTCTACCATCATTTTTGGTCAATCTGTCTTTCTAGCTCTAGGTCATCAGTTTTTGTAACTCAGTCTTTCTATCTCTAGATCATCCTTTTTAGTAACTCTGTCTTTCTATTTCTCTATCATCGTTTTTAGTCACTCTGTCTTTCTATCTCTAGGTCATCCTTTTTAGTGACTCAGTCTTTCTAACTCTTTGTCATCGTTTTCATTCACTCTGTCTTTCTATCTCTCTGTCATTGTTTTTAGTCACTCTATCTTTATATATCTAGATAGTAATTTTTGGTCACTCTCTCTTTTTATCTCTAGGTCATACTTTTTAATCACTCTGTCTTTCTATCTCTTTGTCATCGTTTTCAGTCACTCTGTCTTTCTATCTGTCTGTCATCATTTTTAGTCATTCTGACTTTCTATCTCTAGATCACCATTTTTGATCACTCTGTCTTTCTATCTCTAGGACATCCTTTTTAGTCACTCTTTCTTTCTATCTCTTTGTCATCTTTTTTAGTAACTCTGTCTTTCTATTTCTCTATCATCCTTTTTAGTCACTCAGTCTTTTTATCTCTTTGTCGTCGTTCTCAGGCACTTTGTCTTTCTATCTCTAGATCATTATTTTTGGTCATTCTGTCTTTCTAGCTCTAGTTCATCAGTTTTGGTAATTCAGTCTTTCTATCTGTAGATCATCCTTTTTAGTAACTCTATTTTTCTATCCCTAGATCATCATTTTTGGTCACTCTGTCTTTTTATCTCTACGTCATACTTTTTAGACACTCTGTCTTTCTATCTCTTTGTCATCGTTTTTAGTCACTCTGTCTTTCTATCTCTATATCATCATTTTTGGTCATACTGTCTTTCTTTCTCTAGGTTATCATTTTCAGTCACTCAGTCTTTCTATCTCTTTGTCATCATTTTCAGTCACTCTGTCTTTCTATCTCTCTGTCATCATTTTTGGTCAATCAGTCTTTCTATCTCTCTGTCATCGTTTTCAGTCATTCTGTCTTTCTGTCTCTAGATCAAAATTTTTGGTCACTCTGTCTTTCTATCTCTAGATCAAAATTTTTGGTCACTCTGTCTTTCTATCTCTGGATCAAAATTTTTGGTCACTCTGTCTTTCTATCTCTAGGTCATCCGTTTTAGTCACTCAGTCTTTCTATCTCTTTTTCATGGTTTTCAGTCACTCTGTCTTTCTATCTCTTTGTGATCGTTTTCAGTCTCTCTGTCTTTCTATCTCTCTGTCATTGTTTTAGTCATTCTATCTTTCTATCTCTAGATCATCATTTTTGGTCACTCTGTCTTTCTATCTCTTTGTCATTGTTTTCAGTCACTCTGTCTTTCTATCTCTCTGTCATCGTTTTTAGTCTCTATGTCTTTCTATCTCTAGATCATCATTTTTGGTCACTCTGTCTTTCTATCTCTCTGTCATCGTTTTTAGTCACTCTGTCTTTCTATCTCTAGATCATCATTTTTGGTCACTCTGTCATTCTATATCTAGGTCATCCTTTTTAGTCAATCAGTCTTTCTATCTCTTTGCCATCGTTTTCAGTCACTGTGTCTTTCTATCTCTCTGTCATCATTTTTAGTGACTTTGTCTTTCTATCTCTAGGTCATCCTTTTTAGTCACTCAGTCTTTCTATCTCTTTGTCATCGTTTTTAGTCACTTTGTCTTTCTATCTCTAGATGATCATTTTTGGTCACTCTGTCTTTCTATTTCTAGGTCATCCTTTTCAGTCACTCTGTCTTTCTATCTCTCTTTCATCCTTTTTAGTCACTCCGTCTTTCTATCTCTAGATCATCATTTTTGGGTCACTCTGACTTTCTATCTCTAGGTAATTTTTTTTAGTCACTCAGTCTTTCTATCTCTTTGTGATCGTTTTCAGTCTCTCTGTCTTTCTATCTCTCTGTCATTGTTTTAGTCACTCTATCTTTCTATCTCTAGATCATCATTTTTGCTCACTCTGTCTTTCTATCTCTAGGTCATCCTTTTTAGTCACTTAATCTTTCTATATCTTTGTTATCATTTTCAGCAGCTCTGTCTTCCTATCTCTCTGTCATCGTTTTTAGTCATTCTGTCTTTCTATCTCTAGATCATCATTTTTTGTCACTCTGTCTTTCTATCTCTAGGTCATTCTTTTTAATCACTCAGTCTTTCTATCTCTTTGTCATCGTTTTCAAAAACTCTGTCTTTCTATATCTATGTCATCGTTTTTAGTCACTCTGTCTTTCTATCTCTAGATGACCATTTTTGGTAACTCTGTTTTTCTATCTCTAGGTCATCCTTTTTAGTCACTCTGTCTTTCTATCTTTCTGTCATCGTTTTTAGTAACTCTCTCTTTCTATCTCTAGAACATCATTTTTGATCACTGTGTCTTTCTATCTCTAGGTCATCCTTTTTAGTTACTCTGTATTTCTATCTCTTTGTCATCGTTTTCAGTCACTCTGTTTTTCTATCTCTAGGTCATCCTTTTTAGTCACTCTTTCTTTCTATCTCTTTGTCATCGTCTTTAATCACTCTGTCTTTCTATCTCTCTGTCATTGTTTTTAGTCACTCTCTCTTTCTATCTCTAGAAGATCGTTTTTGATCACTCTGTCTTTCTATCTTTAGGTCATCCTTTTTAGTCACTCTGTGTTTCTATATCTAGATCATCATTTATAGTCAGTCTGTCTTTCTATCTCTCTGTCATCAATTTTAGTCACTCAGTATTTCTATCTCCTTGTCATCTTTTTCAGTCAGTCTGACTTTCTATCTCTCTGTCATCGTTTTTATTGACTCTGTCTTTCTATCTCTACATCTTTGTATCTGTAGGTCATCCTTTTTAGTCACTCTTTCTATCTCTTTGTCATCGTTTTTAGTCACTCTTTCTTTCTATCTCTAGATCATCATTTTTGGTCACTCTGTCTTTCTAGCTCTAGGTCATCCTTTTTAGTCACTCAGTCTTTCTATCTCTTTGTCATCGTTTTCAGTCACTCTGTCTTTCTATCTCTCTGTCATCGTTTTTAGTCATTCTATCTTTCTATCTCTAGATCATCATTTTTGGTCACTCTGTCTTTCTATCTCTTTGTCATTGTTTTCAGTCACTCTGTCTTTCTATCTCTCTGTCATCGTTTTTAGTCACTCTATCTTTATATATCTAGATAGTAATTTTTGGTCACTCTCTCTTTTTATCTCTAGGTCATACTTTTTAATCACTCTGTCTTTCTATCTCTTTGTCATCGTTTTCAGTCACTCTGTCTTTCTATCTGTCTGTCATCATTTTTAGTCATTCTGCCTTTCTATCTCTAGATCACCATTTTTGATCACTCTGTCTTTCTATCTCTAGGACATCCTTTTTAGTCACTCTTTCTTTCTATCTCTTTGTCATCGTTTTTAGTCACTCTGTCTTTCTATCTCTCTGTCATCGTTTACAGTCACTTTGTCTTTCTATCTCTCTGTCATCATTTTTGGTCACTCTGTCTTTCTATCTCTAGGTCCTACTTTTTAGTCACTCAGTTTTTCTATCTCTTTGTCATCGTTTTCAGTCATTCTGTCTTTCTTCTATCTCTAGGTCATCGTTTTTAGTCACTCTTTCTTTCTATCTCTTTGTCATCGTTTTTAGTCACTCTGTCTTTCTATCTCTCTGTCGTCATTTATAGTCACTTTGTCTTTCTATCTCTCTGTCATCATTTTTGATCACTGTGTCTTTCTATCTCTAGGTCATCCTTTTTAGTCACTCTGTATTTCTATCTGTTTGTCATCGTTTTCAGTCACTCTGTTTTTCTATCTCTAGGTCATCCTTTTTAGTCACTCTTTCTTTCTATCTCTTTGTCATCGTCTTTAATCACTCTGTCTTTCTATCTCTCTGTCATCGTTTTTAGTCACTCTCTCTTTCTATATCTAGATCATCGTTTATAGTCAGTCTGTCTTTCTATCTCTCTGTCATCATTTTTAGTCACTCAGTATTTCTATCTCCTTGTCATCTTTTTCAGTCAGTCTGACTTTCTATCTCTCTGTCATCGTTTTTATTGACTCTGTCTTTCTATCTCTACATCTTTGTATCTGTAGGTCATCCTTTTTAGTCACTCTGTCTTTCTATCTCTTTGTCATCGTTTTTAGTCACTCTTTCTTTCTATCTCTAGATCATCATTTTTGGTCACTCTGTCTTTCTATCTCTATGTCATCCTTTTTAGTCACTCAGTCTTTCTATCTCTTTGTCATCGTTTTCAGTCACTCTGTCTTTCTATCTCTCTGTCATCGTTTTTAGTCATTCTATCTTTCTATCTCTAGATCATCATTTTTGGTCACTCTGTCTTTCTATCTCTTTGTCATTGTTTTCAGTCACTCTGTCTTTCTATCTCTCTGTCATCGTTTTTAGTCTCTATGTCTTTCTATCTCTAGATCATCATTTTTGGTGACTCTGTCTTTCTATCTCTCTGTCATCGTTTTTAGTCACTCTGTCTTTCTATCTCTAGATCATCATTTTTGGTCACTCTGTCATTCTATATCTAGGTCATCCTTTTTAGTCAATCAGTCTTTCTATCTCTTTGCCATCTTTTTCAGTCACTGTGTCTTTCTATCTCTCTTTCATCATTTTTAGTGACTCTGTCTTTCTATCTCTAGGTCATCCTTTTTAGTCACTCAGTCTTTGTATCTCTTTGTCATCGTTTTTAGTCACTTTGTCTTTCTATCTCTAGATGATCATTTTTGGTCACTCTGTCTTTCTATTTTTAGGTCATCCTTTTCAGTCACTCTGTCTTTCTATCTCTCTTTCATCCTTTTTAGTCACTCTGTCTTTCTATCTCTAGATCATCATTTTTGGTCACTCTGTTTTTCTATCTCTAGGTCATCCTTTTTAATCACTCAGTCTTTCTATCTCTTTGTCATCGTTTTCAGTCAATCTGTCTTTCTATCTCTCTGTCATCATTTTTAGTGACTCTGTCTTTCTATCTCTCTGTCATCGTTTATAGTCACTCTGTCTTTCTGTCTGTAGATCAAAATTTTTGATCACTCTGTCTTTCTATCTCTAGGTCATCCTTTTTAGACACTCAGTCTTTCTATCTCTTGGTCATCGTTCTCAATCACTCTGTCTTTCTATTTCTAGATCATCATTTTGGGTCACTCTGTCTTTCTAGCTCTAGGTCGTCAGTTTTAGTAACTCAGTCTTTCTATCACTAAATCGTCCCTTTTAGTAACTCTGTCTTTCTATTTCTCTATCATCGTTTTCAGTCACTCTGTCTTTCTATCTCTCTGTCATCGTTTTTAGTCACTCTGTCTTTATATCTCTAGATAATCATTTTTGGTCAGTCTGTTTTTCTATCTCTAGGTCATCCTTTTTAATCATTCAGTCTTTCTATCTCTTTGTTGTCGTTCTCAGCCACTTTGTCTTTCTATCTCTCTACCATCATTTTTGGTCAATCTGTCTTTCTAGCTCTAGGTCATCAGTTTTTGTAACTCAGTCTTTCTATCTCTAGATCATCCTTTTTAGTAACTCTGTCTTTCTATTTCTCTATCATCGTTTTTAGTCACTCTGTCTTTCTATCTCTAGGTCATCCTTTTTAGTGACTCAGTCTTTCTAACTCTTTGTCATCGTTTTCATTCACTCTGTCTTTCTATCTCTCTGTCATTGTTTTTAGTCACTCTATCTTTATATATCTAGATAGTAATTTTTGGTCACTCTCTCTTTTTATCTCTAGGTCATACTTTTTAATCACTCTGTCTTTCTATCTCTTTGTCATCGTTTTCAGTCACTCTGTCTTTCTATCTGTCTGTCATCATTTTTAGTCATTCTGACTTTCTATCTCTAGATCACCATTTTTGATCACTCTGTCTTTCTATCTCTAGGACATCCTTTTTAGTCACTCTTTCTTTCTATCTCTTTGTCATCTTTTTTAGTAACTCTGTCTTTCTATTTCTCTATCATCCTTTTTAGTCACTCAGTCTTTTTATCTCTTTGTCGTCGTTCTCAGGCACTTTGTCTTTCTATCTCTAGATCATTATTTTTGGTCATTCTGTCTTTCTAGCTCTAGTTCATCAGTTTTGGTAATTCAGTCTTTCTATCTGTAGATCGTCCTTTTTAGTAACTCTATTTTTCTATCCCTAGATCATCATTTTTGGTCACTCTGTCTTTTTATCTCTAGGTCATACTTTTTAGACACTCTGTCTTTCTATCTCTTTGTCATCGTTTTTAGTCACTCTGTCTTTCTATCTCTATATCATCATTTTTGGTCATACTGTCTTTCTTCCTCTAGGTTATCATTTTCAGTCACTCAGTCTTTCTATCTCTTTGTCATCATTTTCAGTCACTCTGTCTTTCTATCTCTCTGTCATCATTTTTGGTCAATCAGTCTTTCTATCTCTCTGTCATCGTTTTCAGTCATTCTGTCTTTCTGTCTCTAGATCAAAATTTTTGGTCACTCTGTCTTTCTATCTCTAGATCAAAATTTTTGGTCACTCTGTCTTTCTATCTCTGGATCAAAATTTTTGGTCACTCTGTCTTTCTATCTCTAGGTCATCCGTTTTAGTCACTCAGTCTTTCTATCTCTTTTTCATGGTTTTCATTCACTCTGTCTTTCTATCTCTCTGTCATCGTTTTTAGTCACTCTATCTTTATATATCTAGATAGTAATTTTTGGTCACTCTCTCTTTTTATCTCTAGGTCATACTTTTTAATCACTCTGTCTTTCTATCTCTTTGTCATCGTTTTCAGTCACTCTGTCTTTCTATCTGTCTGTCATCATTTTTTGTCATTCTGTCTTTCTATCTCTAGATCACCATTTTTGATCACTCTGTCTTTCTATCTCTAGGTCCTACTTTTTAGTCACTCAGTCTTTCTATCTCTTTGTCATCGTTTTTAGTCACTCTGTCTTTCTTCTATCTCTAGGTCATCGTTTTTACTCACTCTGTCTTTCTATCTCTCTGTTATCGTTTTTAGTCAATCTGTCTTTCTATCTCTAGATCATCATTTTTGGTAACTCTGTGTTTCTATCTCCAGGTCATCCTTTTTAGTCACTCAGTCTTTCTATTTCTTTGTGATCGTTTTCAGTCACTCTGTCTTTCTATCTCTCTGTCATCGTTTTTAGTCATTCTCTCTTTCTATATCTAGATCATCATTTTTAGTCACTCTGACTTTCTATCTCTAGGTAATTTTTTTTAGTCACTCAGTCTTTCTATCTCTTTGTGATCGTTTTCAGTCTCTCTGTCTTTCTATCTCTCTGTCATTGTTTTAGTCACTCTATCTTTCTATCTCTAGATCATCATTTTTGCTCACTCTGTCTTTCTATCTCTAGGTCATCCTTTTTAGTCACTTAATCTTTCTATATCTTTGTTATCATTTTCAGCAGCTCTGTCTTCCTATCTCTCTGTCATCGTTTTTAGTCATTCTGTCTTTCTATCTCTAGATCATCATTTTTTGTCACTCTGTCTTTCTATCTCTAGGTCATTCTTTTTAATCACTCAGTCTTTCTATCTCTTTGTCATCGTTTTCAAAAACTCTGTCTTTCTATATCTATGTCATCGTTTTTAGTCACTCTGTCTTTCTATCTCTAGATGACCATTTTTGGTAACTCTGTTTTTCTATCTCTAGGTCATCCTTTTTAGTCACTCTGTCTTTCTATCTTTCTGTCATCGTTTTTAGTAACTCTCTCTTTCTATCTCTAGAACATCATTTTTGATCACTGTGTCTTTCTATCTCTAGGTCATCCTTTTTAGTTACTCTGTATTTCTATCTCTTTGTCATCGTTTTCAGTCACTCTGTTTTTCTATCTCTAGGTCATCCTTTTTAGTCACTCTTTCTTTCTATCTCTTTGTCATCGTCTTTAATCACTCTGTCTTTCTATCTCTCTGTCATTGTTTTTAGTCACTCTCTCTTTCTATCTCTAGAAGATCGTTTTTGATCACTCTGTCTTTCTATCTTTAGGTCATCCTTTTTAGTCACTCTGTGTTTCTATATCTAGATCATCATTTATAGTCAGTCTGTCTTTCTATCTCTCTGTCATCAATTTTAGTCACTCAGTATTTCTATCTCCTTGTCATCTTTTTCAGTCAGTCTGACTTTCTATCTCTCTGTCATCGTTTTTATTGACTCTGTCTTTCTATCTCTACATCTTTGTATCTGTAGGTCATCCTTTTTAGTCACTCTTTCTATCTCTTTGTCATCGTTTTTAGTCACTCTGTCTTTCTATCTCTAGATCATCATTTTTGGTCACTCTGTCTTTCTAGCTCTAGGTCATCCTTTTTAGTCACTCAGTCTTTCTATCTCTTTGTCATCGTTTTCAGTCACTCTGTCTTTCTATCTCTCTGTCATCGTTTTTAGTCATTCTATCTTTCTATCTCTAGATCAT
This sequence comes from Onchidella celtica, assembly GCA_963931925.1. Taxonomy (NCBI): domain Eukaryota; kingdom Metazoa; phylum Mollusca; class Gastropoda; order Systellommatophora; family Onchidiidae; genus Onchidella; species Onchidella celtica. The sequence goes on from OZ007575.1 coordinate 785,239, forward strand.
CATTTTTGGTCACTCTGTCTTTCTATCTCTTTGTCATTGTTTTCAGTCACTCTGTCTTTCTATCTCTCTGTCATCGTTTTTAGTCACTCTATCTTTATATATCTAGATAGTAATTTTTGGTCACTCTCTCTTTTTATCTCTAGGTCATACTTTTTAATCACTCTGTCTTTCTATCTCTTTGTCATCGTTTTCAGTCACTCTGTCTTTCTATCTGTCTGTCATCATTTTTAGTCATTCTGCCTTTCTATCTCTAGATCACCATTTTTGATCACTCTGTCTTTCTATCTCTAGGACATCCTTTTTAGTCACTCTTTCTTTCTATCTCTTTGTCATCGTTTTTAGTCACTCTGTCTTTCTATCTCTCTGTCATCGTTTACAGTCACTTTGTCTTTCTATCTCTCTGTCATCATTTTTGGTCACTCTGTCTTTCTATCTCTAGGTCCTACTTTTTAGTCACTCAGTTTTTCTATCTCTTTGTCATCGTTTTCAGTCATTCTGTCTTTCTTCTATCTCTAGGTCATCGTTTTTAGTCACTCTTTCTTTCTATCTCTTTGTCATCGTTTTTAGTCACTCTGTCTTTCTATCTCTCTGTCGTCATTTATAGTCACTTTGTCTTTCTATCTCTCTGTCATCATTTTTGATCACTGTGTCTTTCTATCTCTAGGTCATCCTTTTTAGTCACTCTGTATTTCTATCTGTTTGTCATCGTTTTCAGTCACTCTGTTTTTCTATCTCTAGGTCATCCTTTTTAGTCACTCTTTCTTTCTATCTCTTTGTCATCGTCTTTAATCACTCTGTCTTTCTATCTCTCTGTCATCGTTTTTAGTCACTCTCTCTTTCTATATCTAGATCATCGTTTATAGTCAGTCTGTCTTTCTATCTCTCTGTCATCATTTTTAGTCACTCAGTATTTCTATCTCCTTGTCATCTTTTTCAGTCAGTCTGACTTTCTATCTCTCTGTCATCGTTTTTATTGACTCTGTCTTTCTATCTCTACATCTTTGTATCTGTAGGTCATCCTTTTTAGTCACTCTGTCTTTCTATCTCTTTGTCATCGTTTTTAGTCACTCTTTCTTTCTATCTCTAGATCATCATTTTTGGTCACTCTGTCTTTCTATCTCTATGTCATCCTTTTTAGTCACTCAGTCTTTCTATCTCTTTGTCATCGTTTTCAGTCACTCTGTCTTTCTATCTCTCTGTCATCGTTTTTAGTCATTCTATCTTTCTATCTCTAGATCATCATTTTTGGTCACTCTGTCTTTCTATCTCTTTGTCATTGTTTTCAGTCACTCTGTCTTTCTATCTCTCTGTCATCGTTTTTAGTCTCTATGTCTTTCTATCTCTAGATCATCATTTTTGGTGACTCTGTCTTTCTATCTCTCTGTCATCGTTTTTAGTCACTCTGTCTTTCTATCTCTAGATCATCATTTTTGGTCACTCTGTCATTCTATATCTAGGTCATCCTTTTTAGTCAATCAGTCTTTCTATCTCTTTGCCATCTTTTTCAGTCACTGTGTCTTTCTATCTCTCTTTCATCATTTTTAGTGACTCTGTCTTTCTATCTCTAGGTCATCCTTTTTAGTCACTCAGTCTTTGTATCTCTTTGTCATCGTTTTTAGTCACTTTGTCTTTCTATCTCTAGATGATCATTTTTGGTCACTCTGTCTTTCTATTTTTAGGTCATCCTTTTCAGTCACTCTGTCTTTCTATCTCTCTTTCATCCTTTTTAGTCACTCTGTCTTTCTATCTCTAGATCATCATTTTTGGTCACTCTGTTTTTCTATCTCTAGGTCATCCTTTTTAATCACTCAGTCTTTCTATCTCTTTGTCATCGTTTTCAGTCAATCTGTCTTTCTATCTCTCTGTCATCATTTTTAGTGACTCTGTCTTTCTATCTCTCTGTCATCGTTTATAGTCACTCTGTCTTTCTGTCTGTAGATCAAAATTTTTGATCACTCTGTCTTTCTATCTCTAGGTCATCCTTTTTAGACACTCAGTCTTTCTATCTCTTGGTCATCGTTCTCAATCACTCTGTCTTTCTATTTCTAGATCATCATTTTGGGTCACTCTGTCTTTCTAGCTCTAGGTCGTCAGTTTTAGTAACTCAGTCTTTCTATCACTAAATCGTCCCTTTTAGTAACTCTGTCTTTCTATTTCTCTATCATCGTTTTCAGTCACTCTGTCTTTCTATCTCTCTGTCATCGTTTTTAGTCACTCTGTCTTTATATCTCTAGATAATCATTTTTGGTCAGTCTGTTTTTCTATCTCTAGGTCATCCTTTTTAATCATTCAGTCTTTCTATCTCTTTGTTGTCGTTCTCAGCCACTTTGTCTTTCTATCTCTCTACCATCATTTTTGGTCAATCTGTCTTTCTAGCTCTAGGTCATCAGTTTTTGTAACTCAGTCTTTCTATCTCTAGATCATCCTTTTTAGTAACTCTGTCTTTCTATTTCTCTATCATCGTTTTTAGTCACTCTGTCTTTCTATCTCTAGGTCATCCTTTTTAGTGACTCAGTCTTTCTAACTCTTTGTCATCGTTTTCATTCACTCTGTCTTTCTATCTCTCTGTCATTGTTTTTAGTCACTCTATCTTTATATATCTAGATAGTAATTTTTGGTCACTCTCTCTTTTTATCTCTAGGTCATACTTTTTAATCACTCTGTCTTTCTATCTCTTTGTCATCGTTTTCAGTCACTCTGTCTTTCTATCTGTCTGTCATCATTTTTAGTCATTCTGACTTTCTATCTCTAGATCACCATTTTTGATCACTCTGTCTTTCTATCTCTAGGACATCCTTTTTAGTCACTCTTTCTTTCTATCTCTTTGTCATCTTTTTTAGTAACTCTGTCTTTCTATTTCTCTATCATCCTTTTTAGTCACTCAGTCTTTTTATCTCTTTGTCGTCGTTCTCAGGCACTTTGTCTTTCTATCTCTAGATCATTATTTTTGGTCATTCTGTCTTTCTAGCTCTAGTTCATCAGTTTTGGTAATTCAGTCTTTCTATCTGTAGATCGTCCTTTTTAGTAACTCTATTTTTCTATCCCTAGATCATCATTTTTGGTCACTCTGTCTTTTTATCTCTAGGTCATACTTTTTAGACACTCTGTCTTTCTATCTCTTTGTCATCGTTTTTAGTCACTCTGTCTTTCTATCTCTATATCATCATTTTTGGTCATACTGTCTTTCTTCCTCTAGGTTATCATTTTCAGTCACTCAGTCTTTCTATCTCTTTGTCATCATTTTCAGTCACTCT
>OZ007575.1:788692-848692 GCA_963931925.1 Onchidella celtica
TGTTTCTGTTGCTCTCTTTTTCTCTGTTTCTGTTGCTCTCTTTTTCTCTGTTTCTGTTGTTCTCTCTTTTTCTCTGTTTCTGTTGCTCTCTCTCTTTTTCTCTGTTTCTGTTGTTCTCTCTTTTTCTCTGTTTCTGTTGCTCTCTTTTTCTCTGTTTCTGTTGCTCTCTCTCTTTTTCTCTGTTTCTGTTGTTCTCTCTTTTTCTCTGTTTCTGTTGTTCTCTCTTTTTCTCTGTTTCTGTTGTTCTCTCTTTTTCTCTGTTTCTGTTGCTCTCTCTCTTTTTCTCTGTTTCTGTTGTTCTCTCTTTTTCTCTGTTTCTGTTGTTCTCTCTTTTTCTCTGTTTCTGTTGCTCTCTCTCTTTTTCTCTGTTTCTGTTGCTCTCTCTCTTTTTCTCTGTTTCTGTTGCTCTCTCTCTTTTTCTCTGTTTCTGTTGTTCTCTCTTTTTTTCTCTGTTTCTGTTGCTCTCTTTTTCTCTGTTTCTGTTGCTCTCTCTCTTTTTCTCTGTTTCTGTTGCTCTCTCTCTTTTTCTCTGTTTCTGTTGTTCTCTTTCTTTTTCTCTGTTTCTGTTGCTCTCTCTTTTTTTCTCTGTTTCTGTTGCTCTCTCTCTTTTTCTCTGTTTCTGTTGTTCTCTTTCTTTTTCTCTGTTTCTGTTGCTCTCTCTCTTTTTCTCTGTTTCTGTTGCTCTCTCTCTTTTTCTCTGTTTCTGTTGTTCTCTTTTTCTCTGTTTCTGTTGTTCTCTTTCTTTTTCTCTGTTTCTGTTGCTCTCTCTCTTTTTCTCTGCTTCTGTTGCTCTCTCTCTTTTTCTCTGTTTCTGTTGCTCTCTCTCTTTTTCTCTGTTTCTGTTGCTCTCTCTCTTTTTCTCTGTTTCTGTTGCTCTCTTTTTCTCTGTTTCTGTTGCTCTCTCTCTTTTTCTCTGTTTCTGTTGCTCTCTCTCTTTTTCTCTGTTTCTGTTGCTCTCTCTCTTTTTCTCTGTTTCTGTTGCTCTCTCTTTTTCTCTGTTTCTGTTGCTCTCTCTCTTTTTCTCTGTTTCTGTTGCTCTCTCTCTTTTTCTCTGTTTCTGTTGCTCTCTTTTTCTCTGTTTCTGTTGCTCTCTCTCTTTTTCTCTGTTTCTGTTGCTCTCTCTCTTTTTCTCTGTTTCTGTTGCTCTCTTTTTCTCTGTTTCTGTTGCTCTCTCTCTTTTTCTCTGTTTCTGTTGCTCTCTCTCTTTTTCTCTGTTTCTGTTGCTCTCTCTCTTTTTCTCTGTTTCTGTTGCTCTCTCTTTTTTTCTCTGTTTCTGTTGCTCTCTCTCTTTTTCTCTGTTTCTGTTGTTCTCTCTTTTTTTCTCTGTTTCTGTTGCTCTCTTTTTCTCTGTTTCTGTTGCTCTCTTTCTTTTTCTCTGTTTCTGTTGTTCTCTTTTTCTCTGTTTCTGTTGCTCTCTCTCTTTTTCTCTGTTTCTGTTGCTCTCTCTCTTTTTCTCTGTTTCTGTTGCTCTCTCTCTTTTTCTCTGTTTCTGTTGCTCTCTCTTTTTCTCTGTTTCTGTTGCTCTCTCTCTTTTTCTCTGTTTCTGTTGCTCTCTTTTTCTCTGTTTCTGTTGCTCTCTCTCTTTTTCTCTGTTTCTGTTGCTCTCTCTTTTTCTCTGTTTCTGTTGCTCTCTCTCTTTTTCTCTGCTTCTGTTGCTCTCTCTCTTTTTCTCTGTTTCTGTTGCTCTCTCTCTTTTTCTCTGTTTCTGTTGCTCTCTCTCTTTTTCTCTGTTTCTGTTGCTCTCTCTCTTTTTCTCTGTTTCTGTTGCTCTCTCTCTTTTTCTCTGTTTCTGTTGCTCTCTCTCTTTTTCTCTGTTTCTGTTGCTCTCTCTCTTTTTCTCTGTTTCTGTTGCTCTCTTTCTTTTTCTCTGTTTCTGTTGCTCTCTCTCTTTTTCTCTGTTTCTGTTGCTCTCTCTCTTTTTCTCTGTTTCTGTTGCTCTCTCTCTTTTTCTCTGTTTCTGTTGCTCTCTCTCTTTTTCTCTGTTTCTGTTGCTCTCTCTTTTTCTCTGTTTCTGTTGCTCTCTCTCTTTTTCTCTGTTTCTGTTGCTCTCTCTTTTTCTCTGTTTCTGTCGCTCTCTCTCTTTTTCTCTGTTTCTGTTGCTCTCTCTCTTTTTCTCTGTTTCTGTTGCTCTCTTTCTTTTTCTCTGTTTCTGTTGCTCTCTCTTTTTCTCTGTTTCTGTTGCTCTCTCTCTTTTTCTCTGCTTCTGTTGCTCTCTCTCTTTTTCTCTGTTTCTGTTGCTCTCTCTCTTTTTCTCTGTTTCTGTTGCTCTCTCTTTTTCTCTGTTTCTGTTGCTCTCTCTTTCTTTTTCTCTGTTTCAGTTGCTCTCTCTCTTTTTCTCTGTTTCTGTTGCTCTCTCTTTTTCTCTGTTTCTGTTGCTCTCTCTCTTTTTTTCTCTGTTTCTGTTGCTCTCTCTCTCTTTTTCTCTGTTTCTGTTGCTCTCTTTTTCTCTGTTTCTGTTGCTCTCTTTTTCTCTGTTTCTGTTGCTCTCTTTCTTTTTTTCTCTGTTTCTGTTGCTCTCTTTTTCTCTGTTTCTGTTGCTCTCTCTCTCTTTTTCTCTGTTTCTGTTGCTCTCTTTTTCTCTGTTTCTGTTGCTCTCTTTTTCTCTGTTTCTGTTGCTCTCTCTCTCTTTTTCTCTGTTTCTGTTGCTCTCTCTCTCTTTTTCTCTGTTTCTGTTGCTCTCTTTTTCTCTGTTTCTGTTGCTCTCTTTTTCTCTGTTTCTGTTGCTCTCTTTCTCTTTTTCTCTGTTTCTGTTGCTCTCTCTCTCTTTTTCTCTGTTTCTGTTGCTCTCTTTTTCTCTGTTTCTGTTGCTCTCTCTCTTTTTCTCTGTTTCTGTTGCTCTCTTTTTCTCTGTTTCTGTTGCTCTCTTTCTCTTTTTCTCTGTTTCTGTTGCTCTCTCTTTTTCTCTGTTTCTGTTACTCTCTTTCTTTTTCTCTGTTTCTGTTGCTCTCTCTCTTTTTCTCTGTTTCTGTTGCTCTCTCTCTTTTTCTCTGTTTCTGTTGCTCTCTTTCTTTTTCTCTGTTTCTGTTGCTCTCTCTCTTTTTCTCTGTTTCTGTTGCTCTCTCTCTTTTTCTCTGTTTCTGTTGCTCTCTTTCTTTTTCTCTGTTTCTGTTGCTCTCTCTCTTTTTCTCTGTTTCTGTTGCTCTCTTTCTTTTTCTCTGTTTCTGTTGCTCTCTTTCTTTTTCTCTGTTTCTGTTGCTCTCTCTCTTTTTCTCTGTTTCTGTTGCTCTCTTTCTTTTTCTCTGTTTCTGTTGCTCTCTCTCTTTTTCTCTGTTTCTGTTGCTCTCTTTCTTTTTCTCTGTTTCTGTTGCTCTCTTTCTTTTTCTCTGTTTCTGTTGCTCTCTTTCTTTTTCTCTGTTTCTGTTGCTCTCTTTCTTTTTCTCTGTTTCTGTTGCTCTCTTTCTTTTTCTCTGTTTCTGTTGCTCTCTCTCTTTTTCTCTGTTTCTGTTGCTCTCTTTCTTTTTCTCTGTTTCTGTTGCTCTCTCTCTTTTTCTCTGTTTCTGTTGCTCTCTCTCTTTTTCTCTGTTTCTGTTGCTCTCTCTCTTTTTCTCTGTTTCTGTTGCTCTCTCTCTTTTTCTCTGATTCTGTCGCTCTCTCTCTTTTTCTCTGTTTCTGTTGCTCTCTCTCTTTTTCTCTGTTTCTGTTGCTCTCTCTTTTTCTCTGTTTCTGTCGCTCTCTCTCTTTTTCTCTGTTTCTGTTGCTCTCTTTCTTTTTCTCTGTTTCTGTTGCTCTCTCTCTTTTTCTCTGTTTCTGTTGCTCTCTTTCTTTTTCTCTGTTTCTGTTGCTCTCTCTTTTTTTTCTCTGTTTCTGTTGCTCTCTCTCTTTTTCTCTGTTTCTGTTGCTCTCTCTTTCTTTTTCTCTGTTTCTGTTGCTCTCTCTCTTTTTCTCTGTTTCTGTTGCTCTCTTTCTTTTTCTCTGTTTCTGTTGCTCTCTCTCTTTTTCTCTGTTTCTGTTGCTCTCTCTCTTTTTCTCTGTTTCTGTTGCTCTCTCTCTTTTTCTCTGTTTCTGTTGCTCTCTCTCTTTTTCTCTGTTTCTGTTGCTCTCTCTTTCTTTTTCTCTGTTTCTGTTGCTCTCTCTCTTTTTCTCTGTTTCTGTTGCTCTCTCTCTTTTTCTCTGTTTCTGTTGCTCTCTTTCTTTTTCTCTGTTTCTGTTGCTCTCTCTTTTTCTCTGTTTCTGTTGCTCTCTCTCTTTTTCTCTGCTTCTGTTGCTCTCTCTCTTTTTCTCTGTTTCTGTTGCTCTCTCTCTTTTTCTCTGTTTCTGTTGCTCTCTCTCTCTTTTTCTCTGTTTCTGTTGCTCTCTTTCTTTTTCTCTGTTTCTGTTGCTCTCTCTTTTTCTCTGTTTCTGTTGCTCTCTTTCTTTTTCTCTGTTTCTGTTGCTCTCTCTTTTTTTTCTCTGTTTCTGTTGCTCTCTCTTTCTTTTTCTCTGTTTCTGTTGCTCTCTCTTTCTTTTTCTCTGTTTCTGTTGCTCTCTCTTTTTTTTTCTCTGTTTCTGTTGCTCTCTCTCTCTTTTTCTCTGTTTCTGTTGCTCTCTTTCTTTTTCTCTGTTTCTGTTGCTCTCTTTCTTTTTCTCTGTTTCTGTTGCTCTCTCTCTTTTTCTCTGTTTCTGTTGCTCTCTTTCTTTTTCTCTGTTTCTGTTGCTCTCTCTCTTTTTCTCTGTTTCTGTTGCTCTCTCTCTTTTTCTCTGTTTCTGTTGCTCTCTCTCTTTTTCTCTGTTTCTGTTGCTCTCTCTCTTTTTCTCTGTTTCTGTTGCTCTCTCTCTTTTTCTCTGTTTCTGTTGCTCTCTTTTTCTCTGTTTCTGTTGCTCTCTCTTTTTCTCTGTTTCTGTTGCTCTCTCTCTTTTTCTCTGTTTCTGTTGCTCTCTTTTTCTCTGTTTCTGTTGCTCTCTCTCTTTTTCTCTGTTTCTGTTGCTCTCTCTCTTTTTCTCTGTTTCTGTTGCTCTCTCTCTTTTTCTCTGTTTCTGTTGCTCTCTCTCTTTTTCTCTGTTTCTGTTGCTCTCTCTCTTTTTCTCTGTTTCTGTTGCTCTCTCTCTTTTTCTCTGTTTCTGTTGCTCTCTCTCTTTTTCTCTGTTTCTGTTGCTCTCTCTCTTTTTCTCTGTTTCTGTTGCTCTCTCTCTTTTTCTCTGTTTCTGTTGCTCTCTCTCTTTTTCTCTGTTTCTGTTGCTCTCTCTCTTTTTCTCTGCTTCTGTTGCTCTCTTTTTCTCTGTTTCTGTTGCTCTCTCTTTTTCTCTGTTTCTGTTGCTCTCTCTCTTTTTCTCTGTTTCTGTTGCTCTCTTTTTCTCTGTTTCTGTTGCTCTCTCTCTTTTTCTCTGTTTCTGTTGCTCTCTCTCTTTTTCTCTGTTTCTGTTGCTCTCTTTCTTTTTCTCTGTTTCTGTTGCTCTCTTTCTTTTTCTCTGTTTCTGTTGCTCTCTCTCTTTTTCTCTGTTTCTGTTGCTCTCTCTCTCTTTTTCTCTGTTTCTGTTGCTCTCTCTCTTTTTCTCTGTTTCTGTTGCTCTCTCTCTTTTTCTCTGTTTCTGTTGCTCTCTCTCTTTTTCTCTGTTTCTGTTGCTCTCTCTCTTTTTCTCTGTTTCTGTTGCTCTCTCTTTCTTTTTCTCTGTTTCTGTTGCTCTCTTTCTTTTTCTCTGTTTCTGTTGCTCTCTCTCTCTTTTTCTCTGTTTCTGTTGCTCTCTCTCTTTTTCTCTGTTTCTGTTGCTCTCTCTCTCTTTTTCTCTGTTTCTGTTGCTCTCTCTCTTTTTCTCTGTTTCTGTTGCTCTCTCTCTTTTTCTCTGTTTCTGTTGCTCTCTTTTTCTCTGTTTCTGTTGCTCTCTTTCTTTTTCTCTGTTTCTGTTGCTCTCTCTCTTTTTCTCTGTTTCTGTTGCTCTCTCTCTTTTTCTCTGTTTCTGTTGCTCTCTCTCTTTTTCTCTGTTTCTGTTGCTCTCTTTTTCTCTGTTTCTGTTACTCTCTTTTTCTCTGTTTCTGTTGCTCTCTTTCTTTTTCTCTGTTTCTGTTGCTCTCTTTCTTTTTCTCTGTTTCTGTTGCTCTCTCTCTTTTTCTCTGTTTCTGTTGCTCTCTTTTTCTCTGTTTCTGTTACTCTCTTTTTCTCTGTTTCTGTTGCTCTCTTTCTTTTTCTCTGTTTCTGTTGCTCTCTTTTTCTCTGTTTCTGTTACTCTCTTTCTTTTTCTCTGTTTCTGTTGCTCTCTTTTTCTCTGTTTCTGTTGCTCTCTTTTTCTCTGTTTCTGTTGCTCTCTTTTTCTCTGTTTCTGTTGCTCTCTTTTTCTCTGTTTCTGTTGCTCTCTTTTTCTCTGTTTCTGTTACTCTCTTTCTTTTTCTCTGTTTCTGTTGCTCTCTTTTTCTCTGTTTCTGTTGCTCTCTTTCTTTTTCTCTGTTTCTGTTACTCTCTTTTTCTCTGTTTCTGTTGCTCTCTTTCTTTTTCTCTGTTTCTGTTGCTCTCTTTCTTTTTCTCTGTTTCTGTTGCTCTCTCTCTTTTTCTCTGTTTCTGTTGCTCTCTTTTTCTCTGTTTCTGTTACTCTCTTTTTCTCTGTTTCTGTTGCTCTCTCTCTTTTTCTCTGTTTCTGTTGCTCTCTCTCTTTTTCTCTGTTTCTGTTGCTCTCTCTCTTTTTCTCTGTTTCTGTTGTTCTCTTTTTCTCTGTTTCTGTTGTTCTCTTTTTCTCTGTTTCTGTTGCTCTCTTTTTCTCTGTTTCTGTTGCTCTCTTTTTCTCTGTTTCTGTTGCTCTCTCTTTTTCTCTGTTTCTGTTGTTCTCTCTCTTTTTCTCTGTTTCTGTTGCTCTCTCTCTTTTTCTCTGTTTCTGTTGTTCTCTTTTTCTCTGTTTCTGTTGTTCTCTTTTTCTCTGTTTCTGTTGCTCTCTTTTTCTCTGTTTCTGTTGCTCTCTTTTTCTCTCATTCTGTTGCTCTCTCTTTTTCTCTGTTTCTGTTGCTCTCTCTCTTTTTCTCTGTTTCTGTTGCTCTCTTTCTTTTTCTCTCATTCTGTTGCTCTCTCTTTTTCTCTGCTTCTGTTGCTCTCTCTCTTTTTCTCTCATTCTGTTGCTCTCTCTCTTTTTCTCTGCTTCTGTTGCTCTCTCTCTTTTTCTCTCATTCTGTTGCTCTCTCTCTTTTTCTCTGCTTCTGTTGCTCTCTCTCTTTTTCTCTCATTCTGTTGCTCTCTCTCTTTTTCTCTCATTCTGTTGCTCTCTCTCTTTTTCTCTCATTCTGTTGCTCTCTCTCTTTTTCTCTCATTCTGTTGCTCTCTCTCTTTTTCTCTCATTCTGTTGCTCTCTCTCTTTTTCTCTCATTCTGTTGCTCTCTCTCTTTTTCTCTCATTCTGTTGCTCTCTCTCTTTTTCTCTCATTCTGTTGCTCTCTCTCTTTTTCTCTCATTCTGTTGCTCTCTCTCTTTTTCTCTCATTCTGTTGCTCTCTCTCTTTTTCTCTCATTCTGTTGCTCTCTCTTTTTCTCTCATTCTGTTGCTCTCTCTCTTTTTCTCTCATTCTGTTGCTCTCTCTCTTTTTCTCTCATTCTGTTGCTCTCTCTCTTTTTCTCTCATTCTGTTGCTCTCTCTCTTTTTCTCTCATTCTGTTGCTCTCTCTCTTTTTCTCTCATTCTGTTGCTCTCTCTTTTTCTCTCATTCTGTTGCTCTCTCTTTTTCTCTCATTCTGTTGCTCTCTCTCTTTTTCTCTCATTCTGTTGCTCTCTCTTTTTCTCTCATTCTGTTGCTCTCTCTTTTTCTCTCATTCTGTTGCTCTCTCTCTTTTTCTCTCATTCTGTTGCTCTCTCTTTTTCTCTCATTCTGTTGCTCTCTCTTTTTCTCTCATTCTGTTGCTCTCTCTTTTTCTCTCATTCTGTTGCTCTCTCTTTTTCTCTCATTCTGTTGCTCTCTCTTTTTCTCTCATTCTGTTGCTCTCTCTTTTTCTCTCATTCTGTTGCTCTCTCTTTTTCTCTCATTCTGTTGCTCTCTCTTTTTCTCTCATTCTGTTGCTCTCTCTTTTTCTCTCATTCTGTTGCTCTCTCTTTTTCTCTCATTCTGTTGCTCTCTCTTTTTCTCTCATTCTGTTGCTCTCTCTTTTTCTCTCATTCTGTTGCTCTCTCTTTTTCTCTCATTCTGTTGCTCTCTCTTTTTCTCTCATTCTGTTGCTCTCTCTTTTTCTCTCATTCTGTTGCTCTCTCTCTTTTTCTCTCATTCTGTTGCTCTCTCTTTTTCTCTCATTCTGTTGCTCTCTCTTTTTCTCTCATTCTGTTGCTCTCTCTTTTTCTCTCATTCTGTTGCTCTCTCTTTTTCTCTCATTCTGTTGCTCTCTCTTTTTCTCTCATTCTGTTGCTCTCTCTTTTTCTCTCATTCTGTTGCTCTCTCTTTTTCTCTCATTCTGTTGCTCTCTCTCTTTTTCTCTCATTCTGTTGCTCTCTCTTTTTCTCTCATTCTGTTGCTCTCTCTTTTTCTCTCATTCTGTTGCTCTCTCTCTTTTTCTCTCATTCTGTTGCTCTCTCTCTTTTTCTCTCTTTCTGTTGCTCTCTCTCTTTTTCTCTCATTCTGTTGCTCTCTCTCTTTTTCTCTCATTCTGTTGCTCTCTCTCTTTTTCTCTCATTCTGTTGCTCTCTCTCTTTTTCTCTCATTCTGTTGCTCTCTCTCTTTTTCTCTCATTCTGTTGCTCTCTCTCTTTTTCTCTCATTCTGTTGCTCTCTCTCTCTATTTCTGTCTTTGTGTCGCTCGTTCCATTTTTTTCTCTTTCTCTCTCTCTCTCTCTGCAGGAATAGATGGTTTATAATTTTGCTCTATTGCACTTCCACAGACACAATCACAAGCAGGTTTCTTCTTTAGATTATAACTAGCTGTGGCTTCACATTGTAAAAGGATGATACGAACTAATGAACATAAATGAGATTTAAATTCAGTAATTTTATAATTTTGTCTTTTTGTGCCAGATTTTTAAAATTATTATTATTATTGACCCTCTGTCAGCACATGCAGGGCGAGATTCAAACATAAACCACAATGATTCTGTTTCAACTTTTCTTCACAAAATAAATAACACAATTCAACATAGGCAGCACTTTCAGCTTAAAGACATGAGAAAATGTACATCTGGCGCTGAGAAGTTGCGCTGTCATGGACTGCATGCTGGAAATAAAAACCTAACTTTTATGTGAATTTGGGTCTGAGAATACCTATGACGAGGTCATCCATAAAGTACTTTGTCTTGATGTAGCCGACTTTGATTTTCATGAATGAAATACATAAATGTCCCCCTCTCCCCCCCCCCCCCCCCATTTCACGAACCACAATGTTCTGTGTGCTCCCTCCAACCAAATCCTTCCCTACATTGGTATACACCTATGCAAACGTAACCATACATAATAACACACACACAGACTTTTCTATGTACACACACACACACACCTGTACACACACTCCTGTACGCATAAACACGCACACATAAAGATAAAATGGGGTGGGAGTTGATACATAATTATACACATAGAGATAGAGATCGGCTGGAGGTTGGAGGAAACTCCCATAGAGAAACAAAAATGAAAACGTAGAGAGATCGGTCTGGGGGAGAGATGTGGGGGGTGGGGGGGGGGGGGGGGAGAGACATTCTGATACAGAAGCAAAACCACGCACAGAGATGTGGGGGGTGGGGGGGGGGGAGAGACATTCTGATACAGAAGCAAAACCACGCACAGAGATGTGGGGGGTGGGGGGGGGGGAGAGACATTCTGATACAGAAGCAAAACCACGCACAGAGATGTGGGGGGTGGGGGGGGGGGAGAGACATTCTGATACAGAAGCAAAACCACGCACAGAGATGTGGGGGGTGGGGGGGGGAGAGACATTCTGATACAGAAGCAAAACCACGCACAGAGATGTGGGGGGTGGGGGGGGGAGAGACATTCTGATACAGAAGCAAAACCACGCACAGAGATGTGGGGGGTGGGGGGGGGGGAGAGACATTCTGATACAGAAGCAAAACCACGCACAGAGATGTGGGGGGTGGGGGGGGGGGGAGACATTCTGATACAGAAGCAAAACCACGCACAGAGATGTGGGGGGTGGGGGGGGGGAGAGACATTCTGATACAGAAGCAAAACCACGCACAGAGATGTGGGGGGTGGGGGGGGGGAGAGACATTCTGATACAGAAGCAAAACCACGCACAGAGATGTGGGGGGTGGGGGGGGGGAGACATTCTGATACAGAAGCAAAACCACGCACAGAGATGTGGGGGGTGGGGGGGGGGGAGAGACATTCTGATACAGAAGCAAAACCACGCACAGAGATGTGGGGGGTGGGGGGGGGGGAGAGACATTCTGATACAGAAGCAAAACCACGCACAGAGATGTGGGGGGTGGGGGGGGGGGGAGAGACATTCTGATACAGAAGCAAAACCACGCACAGAGATGTGGGGGGTGGGGGGGGGGAGAGACATTCTGATACAGAAGCAAAACCACGCACAGAGATGTGGGGGGTGGGGGGGGGGGAGAGACATTCTGATACAGAAGCAAAACCACGCACAGAGATGTGGGGGGTGGGGGGGGGGGAGACTCCGAAGGCTCATAGAGAGAGGCGGGATAAGCGATGTACAAACAAACACAGACACACACAGAAGGGGGGGGGTGGTGGGGTTGATGGGAGGCGTAGAATTAGATCCAGAAGCAAACACACACACAAATATAGACACACACACACACACACAGAGTGAAGGGAATCAGAGAATCATAATAGCAGAAACAAACAGTGACACACATACAGAGAGCGAGAGAGCCTGGCTATGGGTCAGCATCCGATACCGGCACACACACACACACATACAGAGAACGAGAGAGTCGGGCTATGGGGCAGCATCCGATACCGGCACACACATACAGAGAGCGAGAGAGTCGGGCTATGGGGCAGCATCCTCATCCGGCACACGCACACACACATACAGAGAGCAAGAGAGTCGGGCTATGGGGCAGCATCCGATACCGGCACACACACACACACATACAGAGAGCGAGAGAGTCGGGCTATGGGGCAGCATCCGATACCGGCACACACACATATACAGAGAGCGAGAGAGTCGGGCTATGGGGCAGCATCCGATACCGGCACACACACACATACAGAGAGCGAGAGAGTTTCGCTATGGGGCAGCATCCGATACCGGCACACACACACATATACAGAGAGCGAGAGAGTCGGGCTATGGGGCAGCATCCGATACCGGCACACACACACATACAGAGAGCGAGAGAGTCGGGCTATGGGGCAGCATCCGATACCGGCACACACACACACATACAGAGAGCGAGAGAGTCGGGCTATGGGGCAGCATCCGATACCGGCACACACACACACATACAGAGAGCGAGAGAGTCGGGCTATGGGGCAGCATCCGATACCGGCACACACACACACATACAGAGAGCGAGAGAGTCGGGCTATGGGGCAGCATCCGATACCGGCACACACACACACATACAGAGAGCGAGAGAGTCGGGCTATTGGGCAGCATCCGATAGCGGCACACACACACATACAGAGAGCGAGTAACTTGGAAATTTGAACTGAAGACGATAATATCGCCGGCGCGACCACACATCATCAGGCGCGTCACCAGCCGGATGGTACGTTGCGTACCCTTGCGTTTGACTTTAACAGAACTCCTAGTGCATTCTGTCACAAATCCCAGACTGGGAGATGTAATAGTTTATGACAGGACGACAATCACGAACAAACAAGTTTAACACTTAACAAAACAGCCCATCAGACTCACACATTTATTAAACATAATTATACATATAATAGCGCAATTACATACATTATATTATTGAAATGACTGCCGTACAACGGCCTTATTCTCACACACACTCTCCCTCGGATCCACAATCCGGTACTTACTCCTAAAGGCACTTCGGCCTCAGCCTCTCCCCTCAGGGTCTTAATAGCACATTAATAATTTACTGGCACCGCAGTCTCTCAATATCACCTTCCTATTGTCATACCCCTTAGCATTCCCCTCGCACCTCAGCAGGGCAATAACACATTATTATTTCCATAGCCATCAACATGGCAACAACATAGTATCAGTTCACTAGCCTATCAACATGGCAACAATATAGTATCTCATTCACTCTCATATCTACGTCCCTGTCCGTGGCCTGACTGCCACGACTTTATGTGCCTCTACTGTCCTGCACTGACAGCCTCACTTCTGGCCTATGTGTGGCCTCCGGCCCTATGCTGGCCTATCCCCTGTGCTCATCGAGGTGGCTCTGCGGCCCGTCCCCGACACCTACTAGAATAACATTACATTGGTATAATATCCTACCATTTCTATTCACTCCACCTCTCCTTACAATCCATGAAGCGTACACACACTAGTTCACCTTTCACTCACCACACATCTTACGGTAACACACTTCCATCGGAGTACACCCTACTCACTCGCGCTACAAATCCATGAACTCACTTTCATCTATCGCTCGTGGCGCACATTGCTATATCCAATATCAAGGACTTCCACATTCCTCACATATACTTATTTACATCATGGTAATAGACGAATATAATATAATACATCAATCATAATAATCAATCAACGTTCTACATACCAGTCATAACTGGAAAGACTCACTAGTCTTCTCGACTGCTTCCCTTTATGTCCGCCCGATGGGCTTTTATTCACAGGTCCGATCCGTAGGACCTTCTAACTTGCAGTGATAGTAATCCAGCGCTTTCGCCTCATTCAGACTTCCACACCACTCATACACGCACGCTTTTCCCACTTGTCTGCATGAGTTATTTTTACTCTTCCCCTTTCACGTCTTTTCCTATCCGTCTGTCGTGAGCTCTTCTTATTCTACACCCGCTCTGTAGCAATCCCCTTAATTGCAATCACTCCACTCGTGACATCATCCCCCACCCCAAAAAAATTAATGCAATTAATTTCAAATCGCATCAAGATGACTGTCAACGAGTGAGCGTGAGCAATACCTACACTAGAAAAATGACCTAGCAGTTCCCCTAGTATATAGAATACCGAAATCAGGGGAAAATATGGGGATCAATATGGCCTGCAATATGCATATATGTGTCACATAATGAATAGCTAACTAAACACAATATCTAATACAGAATCAAAAACCACTCAACCTATCAACCATTCTTCATATCATATTTATAATGTCAATATTTTAAAGTCGACTCATTCACACAGATCCTGTCAATGTTCCTGTCCTCCGATGTATAAGCTCCTGAAATCTTCCCCTAGGCTCGACTAAGGTAGTCGGCGATATGATTGCTGGTTCCTGGAATTGGTTGAATAACGAAGGTATACGGCTGCAAAGCCAATGCCCATCTAGACAAGCGTGGGCTGGACGAACGATTCTTCGACAAAAATGTCAGTGGCTTGTGGTCTGTCTGGATACAAAATTCTCGTCCCATGAGATAACGTCCTAGTTTCTGGACGGACCAGACAATGGCAAGACACTCACGCTCTATCACAGAATACTTTCTTTCTCTCTGCAATAACTTCCTACTGACATAACATACAGGATGGAGACATTCGTTCTTCTCCTGTAGAAGACAAGCGCCGACACCAGAGTCCGACGCATCCGTTCTGAGGATAAAATTAGATCGAAAATCGGGTAATATCAGAATGGGTGACGATGATAATGCTGTCACCAAATTATCAAATGATGTCTGACATTCAGACGTCCACTGGACCTTATCGGGTTGTCCCTTCTTAGTAAGGTCAGTAAGAGAAGATGACAAGGAGGAAAAATTTGGAATGAACTTTCTGTAATAATTTAAAATTCCCACTAAGCTTCTGACTTGTTTCTTTGTTTTAGGGATTTGCAACCCTACTAATTTGTCAATTTTTGTTCCTTCAGGCCTCTGAACACCTCTACCCACGATATGTCCTAAGAATACTATCTCTGGACATGCCAAATCCATCTTTGCGGGTTTAGCAGTTAACCCAAAATGACGTAATCGTTGAAAAATTACTGTTAGTGTCTGAATATGATCAGACCATGTCGACGTATGACATGCTATATCGTCAAAGAATGACACGACATTAGGTATGTCCTTCAACACTAATCTCATTAATCGTGCAAACGTCGCTGGCGCGTTTACCAACCCAAATGGCATGACCTTAAATTGGAATAATCCAATGGGCGTTTGGAACGCCGTGTATTGTTTAGACTCCTCAGTAAGCGGGATTTCCCAATAACCTTTCGTTAAATCTATCTTGGAAAACCACGTGGACCCGGCCAATGAAGCTATTAGTTCCTCCTGAAACGGAATAGGCTCCCTATCGCCTACCGTAATAGTGTTCAATCTTCGAAAATCAATACAGAACCGCACCGATCCATCAAGTTTTTTCACGAGGACGATGGGTGATGAATACGGCGATGTTGATGGTTCTATCACATCCAACTTCAACATTGACTCAACTTCCTTTATGACTCTATCTCTCGAAGAAAAAGGCAGCGGATACGGTCTAAGAAATACTGGCTTATCCGAAGTCAACTTTATTTGGTGCTGGATCACCGTAGTGCGACCCGGCAAATCCGTAACAACATCCGGAAATGACGCTAACAGGGTCTCAAGTTCCCTACTCCTTGAACTCGTAAGGTCAGGGTTAATTTTTACGTCCCTGTAACCTTGTGTCGCAGTTAACTCCGGCAATTGAATTTGTAACTCCTCCTGCGCCTCGGTGTCGCTTACGTCACAGTCCAACTGGTCTACGACCCCCGTACAAGCAGTAGAGAAGACAGTCTCCTCTGGTCTTGTCTGTGCACACAGATACTGTGGTCTCTCATAAAATCTCTGTAGCATATTAACATGGAAAACCTTACTCGCTCCATCAATGTGGATAGCGTAATCTACCTTTGAAACAACTCGCTCAATAACATAGGGGCCTTTCCATGTCATCAATAACTTATTATGGTCCGTAGGTAACAATAATAGGACCTTGTCTCCTGGCTTAAAAATTCTCAGTTTGGAACCTCTATCTTTATAGTCTTTTGCTCTTTTCGAAGCGATACCCGAAGCTTCTTCTGCTATAGTGCGTGCTGAAGATAGTCTTTCTCTTAAATCAACAAGGTACTGAAACACCGAAATCTGCTCATCGTCTCCCGATGATGGCGACGTCATCATGTCCCGAAGAACATCAGTTGGGCCCCTAGGACTACGACCGTACATCATTTCGAACGGCGAGAATCCCGTTGACTCCTGCCGTACCTCTCTGTACGCGAATAACACTGCAGGGATATATCTATCCCAATCTTTAGGGCGATCAGCAGCTACCTTACGCAGCATCGACTTTAGCGTCGAGTTCAATCTCTCGCACATGCCATTAGCCTGCGGATGATAAGGGGTGGTAGTGATGGGTTGTATACTGAATAAGCGGAACAATTCCTTCATCATCTGCGACGTAAATTGCGCGCCCCTATCAGACAGAATTTGCTCTGGTATTCCTACCCTAGCGAAAATTGCAAACAACGCTTCCGCGACTGCCTCAGACGTTATGGTCCGCAGAGGAACCGCCTCTGGCCATCTCGTAGCATTACATATGACCGTTAAGAAAAATCGATTCCCCCTATCGGTCGCTGGGTGAATGGGGCCAACAAGGTCTATCGAGACCTTTTTAAACGGTTCCGAGACCGTGGGGATCTTCTGAAGAGGAGCCTGGGGTGTACGACCCTTATGCGTCGTCTTTTGGCACGCACTGCACGTCTTACAATAGACCTGCACATCTCTGTGGATTGATGGCCAGTAAAAATTTTTAAGAACCCTTTCTTTGGTTCTAGCTATCCCCATATGACCCGCTAATGGGACATCATGTGCCAAATGCAATACTGTTGCGATCAGCAACGCTGGCACAACGACCTGCTTTAAAATGGAGGACACCGTTACATACTTACGGAACAGAATGCCCGCCTGAACAATAAAGGAGGACGACCCGTTCTTATATCTCCTCGTTTTCTCGGTTCGCGCTTCCCCAAAACATGGGTTTAATGATGGGTCCTCCCTTTGTAATCTCGCCAAGCGCTCTGGCGTGATATCTAGGTTGACCGCTGGCGTAGCCAAAGGTCTAATCTTATCTTTATCAGCTACCCGTCGACGTGTTTCGACCGCGGCGCAAAAGTCAATACCTTTTGATTGCGACCATGCTTGCACGTTCTCATCGGACGGGGAAACTACCCGTGATACATTCCCAATGATGAGCTGGGCGCCTGGAAAACAACCAACGACTGCTTGGACTTCCCCGCTAAGGAAAGGTGTATCTATCATTATTCTTGCCATGGGTAATTTCTCAATGGCCCCCGAAAATTGGATGCACGGGACAGTCTCACCTGTAAGCTGTGAATCCCGAATGCAATCCCTATGCACTCCCACAACGGTAGATCCTGTATCTCGTAAAACCGAGACCGGTTCGTCCCCAACAAACCCCGGATAAACCCTAAGACCACTTCCTGTATGACATGAATTTATAACGGGGATCTTTCTCCCACAAGGTAAAACACCGGAAGATAATAACTTCTCACAACTGGGACACTTAGAATACTGTCCGCCTCCGTTGTCCGATGTAACGCACGCAGCCGCATGATGAAATTTATTTGGGGAACATGGACTGGAGCTACTGTCCACGTTCGCCGCTATCCTACCTGCAGGGCAGTTCACGCTGATGTGATCCGCTCTACCGCAGTTCCAACACTTCGCGGCCCTACACTCGCGTGAAAAGTGACCCACGCGTCCGCAAGTCCAACACTCCGCTCCCTGTGCTGCACTAGACCTGGGTCCCCGTGACCCATCGCGACCGGAACTAGAGTCTCTATGCCGTCGGTCATCGGCAAAGGTCACAAATCGCCCCCGGCCATTACCGCGACCTAGCCCTCCTGCTCGGTCAAACTTACCGGATCCATGTGCCGGTGATTGGTGATAGCCCCTACGCTGCCCCTGGGCTTGCCCGCTATAGGCACCACGCTGACGCGACCTGTCCCTAAGTCCTGCCGGCGACCCCTCGACAACGGCGACGTACCCAGCATCTTGGACGTACGCCCTGGCGACTGGTTTGGACGGATGCGCCGTACGGTATGCCTCCGCCAACTTAGACGCCTCCTGCACCGTCGCGGGTTCGTTCTCTTTCAGGAAAGCCACCAGATCTTTGTGGCACGACGCGTACAGCTGGTCACGGATCATTAAGTCTTTCAGTTTAGCAAAATCCGTGCCCACATGCGCCAAGTCTACCCAGTTCGCGAAATACTCCGTTAGTCTCGCGACGAAGGCAGCAAAGTCCTCCCTGGTATCTGCACGTGCCCGCCTAAACTGCTCCCGGAAATATTCCTCGGTACGCGCAAATCGGCGAAGCAGCAAAGCCTTCAGCTTATCGTAGTCTTGCACGTCTTCGCGCTGTAGCTCTTTAAAGTAGGTTAACGCTCGCCCCTGCAATAGCGATGCCAGGTACGTGGCCCATAATTCCTTATTTTCCCCCCATTGCAATTGTGCGTTCAGTTCGAACCTGTAAAAGAAGGCGTCTATGTCGTCCTTCCGGTCGTCGAACGTAGGGAGCTTAATACTAACGCCACCTTTATTGGGTACCTGCCGCTCAACTGTTTCTTTTGGCGCACTCTTTTTGCTTTCTAATTCTGCGATTCTTACTCGCGCGTCTGTCTCCCGCTCTTGAGCTTCTATCTCCTTTAACCTTATCTCCTGCTCCCTTTCCTTAGCCTGTCTCTCCTGTTGCTGAGCTTCTAACTCCTTTAACTGAGCCTCTTTTTCTCGCTCTCTATCCTTAGCACGCTCATCGCGCATTTCTGCCTGCTGTTCTTTAATCCAGCCGCGTAGCTCTTCTCCCTCCAGGCCAAGTTCCTTACCCAACTTCATTAGTTGTTGGAGTTCCGCCATTTCACAGATTTATGGTTATGGTATGTATTACAAAAACGGCTAACCTGTCGGTATGATCAGTAACGACACGACCAGAGACCTGAGATCACACCAGATATAACAATACCCAGTTGTCTAAAATACAATTCAGAAATTTACCTTTACAGCACAACTAATTCTATATCTATAAAATGCATAGCACTATTAATTATAAAAGAAAATAGAAACGACAAGAATGAAGAAATACAGTAGAAGGACCACAAGTACGTCAAGGACAACGAACCAGACTAGGACAAAGCTTCTACAAAAAAAAACTATAATGGAAAAAAAAATGCAACCTACTACGCCGATTACACTACAAGGTACGAACAAGAACAGAGTCTGAAAAAAAAGAACGTATCTACAGAAAGGTAGAAGAGGGACAAGAGAAACGTCTTCCTAAAACAACGAGGAAGATGGAACGGCACAATCTAAACAAAAATACAGGTCCCTACAGAACTGTTCACTGTGATGAACGAAGTTCCAAATTTAGCCCACCTCCCGAAGAGGACAAACTACGCTCACCACAGCAAACCCGCGCCACCGCCCGTATAACCTATAACGACAACAAAAACAGCAAAAACAGGGAAAAAGACAGATTAAAGGAACAGCCCACAATCCAGGGTACAAAAATTTTGACTTTTACTTAACTTTGACCCTAGATTTCAATTTCTCCCCTTCCTCGGAGCTCTGGCTGCTTGACCTCTACAGGCTGGCACGCACACTCTGCAGAAATTTAAGTACACATTAATACATATTCATCAAAATACATGCATCTATACATATTATTATTCATAAACATACATAAATCATACCATCATGAAATTTCCATTCATTCAACGAACAAAGACCGCACAAATTCCTACCACAAGATAAGTACCACGTGGACAAAGACTAAAGTAACAAATGCCCACTAACTACTAACTAAATATTACGAAATTGGACGAGCCCCCAGCGTCACAACGGACGAGCCCCCAGTGTCACAAATCCCAGACTGGGAGATGTAATAGTTTATGACAGGACGACAATCACGAACAAACAAGTTTAACACTTAACAAAACAGCCCATCAGACTCACACATTTATTAAACATAATTATACATATAATAGCGCAATTACATACATTATATTATTGAAATGACTGCCGTACAACGGCCTTATTCTCACACACACTCTCCCTCGGATCCACAATCCGGTACTTACTCCTAAAGGCACTTCGGCCTCAGCCTCTCCCCTCAGGGTCTTAATAGCACATTAATAATTTACTGGCACCGCAGTCTCTCAATATCACCTTCCTATTGTCATACCCCTTAGCATTCCCCTCGCACCTCAGCAGGGCAATAACACCTTATTATTTCCATAGCCATCAACATGGCAACAACATAGTATCAGTTCACTAGCCTATCAACATGGCAACAATATAGTATCTCATTCACTCTCATATCTACGTCCCTGTCCGTGGCCTGACTGCCACGACTTTATGTGCCTCTACTGTCCTGCACTGACAGCCTCACTTCTGGCCTATGTGTGGCCTCCGGCCCTATGCTGGCCTATCCCCTGTGCTCATCGAGGTGGCTCTGCGGCCCGTCCCCGACACCTACAAGAATAACATTACATTGGTATAATATCCTACCATTTCTATTCACTCCACCTCTCCTTACAATCCATGAAGCGTACACACCCTAGTTCACCTTTCACTCACCACACATCTTACGGTAACACACTTCCATCGGAGTACACCCTACTCACTCGCGCTACAAATCCATGAACTCACTTTCATCTATCGCTCGTGGCGCACATTGCTATATCCAATATCAAGGACTTCCACATTCCTCACATATACTTATTTACATCATGGTAATAGACGAATATAATATAATACATCAATCATAATAATCAATCAACGTTCTACATACCAGTCATAACTGGAAAGACTCACTAGTCTTCTCGACTGCTTCCCTTTATGTCCGCCCGATGGGCTTTTATTCACAGGTCCGATCCGTAGGACCTTCTAACTTGCAGTGATAGTAATCCAGCGCTTTCGCCTCATTCAGACTTCCACACCACTCATACACGCACGCTTTTCCCACTTGTCTGCATGAGTTATTTTTACTCTTCCCCTTTCACGTCTTTTCCTATCCGTCTGTCGTGAGCTCTTCTTATTCTACACCCGCTCTGTAGCAATCCCCTTAATTGCAATCACTCCACTCGTGACACATTCCATGACGAACAACCCTCTGATCCATCACTGAAACCGTTGTACGCTAAAGTTGATCCTACAGCGCCGGATACCTCAAAGTTTCTTATCAAAGATGACTTATTATATCGTAATTTTCGAGGCAGGCGTGAAACGATTATGCAACTTGTGGTACCCAGATCTTTCCGCCGCGACATTCTTCGCCTTGCGCATGAAACGGCTTTATCAGGCCACCAAGGGAAGGCTAGAACTAAGTCTCGAATATTATCCCAATTTTTCTGGCCCAGCATTTACGCGGATGTTAACCTCTACTTGTCGACATGTGACGTATGTCAAAAACGTACTCCTAAAGGAAGAGAACGCGAGCTCCTCTGCAGGAAATGCCAGCGGTCTCCAGACCATTTGGGCGCGTCGCCGTGGATATAGTTGGCCCTCTGCAGAAGTCTGACAGAGGCCATCGGTTCATACTTTCTGTCATTGACTACGCAACCCGTTGGCCAGAGGCAATTCCCCAAAAGGACATTTCAGCCGATCATGTGACTGAAGCCCTTATTACTGTTTTCTCACGCGTTGGATTTCCGTCTGAAATCTTATTGGACAGAGGACCTCAGTTTACCTCTGAACTGTTTAAGGAAGTCCTGGAATTGGTAGCCATTAAACAAAGATTGATATCCCCTTTCCACACACAATCCAATGGATGTTGTGAAAGATGGAATGCTAGCATGAAAGCTATGCTTACGCGGGTGTCTGCCTATAAGCTAAGTGATTGGGATCGTCAGCTCCCCGCCATTCTTTTTGCCTACCTAGAACTACCAAATGCATCGACGGGTTTTTCCCCATTCGAATTACTTTATGGTCGCAAACCGCGTGGCCCAATGGCCATACTGCATGATTTATTCGCCGGATCAAATACCGACGAAAATGATATGCGACCTGCGTATCAATACGTTGTCGATCTTTGACACCGAATTCTTAATACATGTCAACTTGCACAGAAATCTGCAGGTGCTCAGGCGAGCACTTATAAATCATATCGCAATCAAGGTAGCAAATTGCGAACCCTATTCGTCGGAGACCAAACCCTTGTTCTCCTACCGGAGACGAAAAATAAACTCCTGCTTACTTGGACGGACCGTTCAAGGTCCAAAAGAGACTTTCCAGAGTTAATTATCTGATAAATATTCGGGGACAGGACAAAGTGTTTCATATCAATATGCTCAAGGAATACCTATCCGACGATAAACGCCAGAACAATCGCGGTCATGCAGTCGCACAGGCCAATGCCGCCTTGGTTTCAATTGATGATGATGACCCGATAAATATAAATACATCAGAGAAAGATCCGGATTGATATGGACATCAGCCACATTCTCCGTCTCAAAGACAGGATATGACGGACCTGCTTCAGGAGTTTACTGCGGTATTTACGGATCTACCAGGTTGTACCTCATTGGTACATCGTGTCATCCGATTACAGACGGATATACCCGTCTTTGTTAAACCGTACCCACCCCCCCCCCCTTGCACGCGCAGGATACTATAATAACCGAGGTAAGTAACATGCTCCAGCTGAGGGTAATAGAGCGATCGACGAGCCCGTATTGTTCGCCCATCGTCCTAGTCAAAAAGAAGGACGATACCGTGCGCTTTTGTATTTGACTATCGGAAACTTAATGCGGTTACGATATATGGTGCTGAACCGATTCCCAACCAAGAGGATCTTTTCGCACAATTGGCGAAGGCAACGATCTTTTCAAAGATATGACCTCTCCAAGGGCTCCTGGCAAATTCCCCTTGAGGAAAATAGCAAACAATATATCGCTTTCCAGATCCTCTTGGGTCTGATGCAGTGGCGTTACATGCCCTTTGGATTGGTTACTGCCCCTGCCACTTTCGCGCGCATGATGACAGTCTTTCTCCAACACATGCGTTCTGTTTTGTTGTACTTCGACGACATTTGCATTTATCAAGCCGATTGGTCGGGCCATCTAGCGGCCCTTCGTGGAGTCTTTATCGCTCTCCGTCGAGCTGGCCTTACCGCTAAACCCAGTAAAGTATTTCTAGGATTCAATCGAATCAATTTTCTGGGCCATACAATTTATTGTCCGCACTGATGCGTCAGACAAGGGAATAGGA
Source organism: Onchidella celtica (assembly GCA_963931925.1). Classification (NCBI taxonomy): domain Eukaryota; kingdom Metazoa; phylum Mollusca; class Gastropoda; order Systellommatophora; family Onchidiidae; genus Onchidella; species Onchidella celtica. The sequence continues at coordinate 810,899 of OZ007575.1, forward strand.
GCTGTGTTGCTTCAAGAACGAGAGGATTCTTTGCGGCCATGCAAGTTGCTCGATAGGGAATGCCGATACGCAGTCACCGAGCGAGAATGCCTCGCTTTTATTTATGCTGTAAACGCATTCTCCCGTTACTTACTCATGTCCGAGTTTATCATGGAAACGGACCATCGACCGTTGTTGTTCCTCAAATCAAGCAGGACTAAAAAATGCTCGATTAACGAGATGGAGCCTTGCGCTCCAAGAGCACCGGTTTGTTATCCGGGCTATCCCTGGCGGTGACAATTCACAGGCTGATGTTTTGTCCCGTTTAATTTAATTACATCATTAAAGAGTCTGTCTTGTATTGGGGTTGGGTAGCGCTTTTCCGCCTCATTTCTGGAGGGTGGATGGATTCACATTATATTGTTCACTATTTTATGAACAATTTTTACATTCATTTCTGTGAATATCCTCTTTCCACCAGCGTCATTCCATACTGTGACCTGAGCTACAGACAACCCTGACGCCCTTGTCTGCGTTTCAATGAGATGAAGTCATGGCAAACCAAGCGACCATAGCTACTGCTGCCATAGGATAACACATTTCCTTAATTAATATCTGTTGTTTGTTAATGTTGCCTACACGTAAATCATTATTAACAGTTTTTCATAAGAATACGACTGTGTGAATATAGCTAAGCTTTAGTTCATGAGATACACCTAAGTAATTTTTATCATAAATTTTCATGAAAGTGTGATTGTGGGAAATCAAAGTATAATTGAATAGATGTATTACTACAGAACGTTGATTTTAAATCCTTTTGTGTATCAATGCCGTTTAATGCATGTTTATTTCCTCTTAAATGTATCATAATTTACAAGAGTTAAGAAAGTATACTTCAGTATGATCCCTGATGACAGTGATAATGAACAATTTAAACTAAAGTTGAAATAAACTGTGGCCTTTACTTGCTTTAAAAAAAAATGTAGGGAGTATAATCTGGACTGGAGTGAGGGGGGGGGGGGATGAACTGGCCTAGCCCAGAATATATCCTGGGGTATATCAACGAATTCACTGAGATCCAATTGTAACACTGAAATACAGACTAAGGGCTCCAGTCGTCAAACCATTGTTAACCCTAGGAATAATAAGAGATACTCTGTTGAATTTGTAGTTGTGAACAATGGTTAGGGTTAGGGGTTGGGTTTAGGGTTAAGGTTATGTTTTGGGTTAGGGTTGGTTAGGAATAGGGCCAGGGTCAGGGTCGGGGTCAGGTTAGGTTAGGTTTAGTTTTGGAGGTCGGGGTTGAGTTAGGGTTGGTTAGGATCAGGGTGAGAGGTAGGGTTAGGGTTAGAGTCGGGTGAGGGTCGGGGTTATGGTTTGGGTTAGGGTGAGGGTCAGGGTTAGGATTAGGTGAGGGTTGGGTTAGGGTTAGGGTTATATGGCTAGGGTTTAGGGGTTATGGTTGGGGTTGGAGGTTGAGGTAGGGATAGGGTTAGGGTTAGGGTTAGGGTTGGGGTTAGTGCTAGGGTTAAATTTAGGATTTAGGAATAGGTTAGAGTTAGAGCTAGGGCTGGGGTTAGTGTTGGAGCTTGGGTTAGGAATAGGGTTAGGGACAGTGAGGTTAGGGGTAAGAGGTTGGGATTAGGGTTGGAGTGAAGGTGGGGATGAGGGTGAGGTTAGGGTTAGGGTTGGTGTTTTTGTTTCGTTTTATTATTGGAAGTAACTTCCGGAGCCCCGGTAGGTTGGGCTTGCTTCGCTTCTAACTGTTTCAACGCGAGCTCGTGCTCTCTTTGAGCCTGTTTCTCCGCGCGTTCCGCGGCTCTCTCGTCTCGTTCTCTCTGAGCCTGTTGTTCCGCACGTTCCGCGGCTCTCTCGTCTCGTTCCGCGGCTTTTTCTTGGCGTAAGCTCTCCGCGGCCTTTTCTTCTCGTTCTTCCTTCAGTTTCTGGTCTACCCAAGAGGCGCGTTGAGCCTCTGGTATGCCAAATGATTGGGCTAGTTCCAAATATCTTTGCAGTTCGGCCATGATACTGGTCGATAATACAAAATGATAATGTAATAATCGAGGACAACTTATCAATACTCTCTAAATTTACTCTCCCCTGAAGCAATGTATCAATTGCACTCTGCGGGTGTTCGTTCCTGCAGTATGAACGAAATTAACGAAATCAACAACAAACTGTACGTCTTGGTCAACCAAGTAGTGGTTGAGCTATCTCAGTGATCACTTATCTCCCTCACGTATTTCTCCTACTCCTTAAGCAGTCAGTCTACTGCTTACGTGATTGGTCGTTAACTAACGATACCAATGTAATATTCCCAGTGTATCCTCCGTACACTCGTAGCAGCGTTCCCTCTGCTATAAATCGGAATAAATCAATATTCACGATATTAACTTCCAGGCTAAACAAGCCTAACAACTCTGATATCCAGATTATCCTTCAGCGTGCCCTAGACACGTGATTTATCCCAGGCAATAATAGCAATAATGAGTATATAAATATGATACTGTAACACTATAATGGACAAGAATTACACAGAGAGTGACTAGACTAACAGAAAGAACAAACGACAACAGACCCGACTAACCTGAAACTATCTACAGAAAGTTGAAGAAAAAGAACAGGAGAGACGTCTTCCTAAAACACGAGGAAGATAGAACGCTAACAATCTATACGAATAACAGGCCCCTACAGAACTATTCAAGGCAAAGCATACCTCACATACGGTTTAAACGCCATCTAGATCGGCTAGTCTGGCAAGAAAGGTATGCTGAGTCTCGATCCCTTCCAACCACCCGAGCAGAGTTATGGTCTTGGGGATGTAGTGACTGCACGAGAGGCAGTTAACTCACACTCGGACACATACACACAAGAAATTATTAAATAACAAGAAAATATGTTGTCAGGCCGGCCGGGCCATATATATGGCCTTTAGCGTCTTTACAGACGGTCTTAGCAGCTAGAATATTCACTTTCACTTTGACTGACAGCTTCTCTCGTGGCTTATTCTACCAATGTTTGACCCGAGAGTGCGATGGCAGTGATTGCAGGTCAGTCTTTTGGGTTCACTTTGGCGAGTGTTTTCATTCCGCCTCTGTCGTTTTGTCAGGTATGTTTCTTTTGCCTTGAAGTCTATTGCGAGCGTGCCACTGCGCAATTTTTGTCTCCATCTGCTTCGATCATTTGCAAGGTTCTCCCATTCATTGGGGTCGATGTTGAATGCTTTCATCGTGACCTTGCAAGTGTCTTTGAATCGCAGATGTGGCCTACCTCTGGGTCGGTTGCCAGTAGCAAGTTCCCCGTAGAGAATTTGTCTGGGGATGCGATCATTTTCTATACGGTGGAGATGTCCAAGCCACCGCAGTCTTTTTTTGCCTAGGAGAGCCTGAGTTGATGGAATGTTGGCTCGGCTCAGAACTTCGATATTTGAGATCCTGTCTTGCCACTTGATCTTGAGAATTTTGCGTAGGCAGCGCAGGTGGAAGGAGTTGAGGGATCTTTCATGTTTGGAGTAGGTGGTCCATGTCTCTGAGCCATACAGCAGGGTGCTTAGGACGCAAGTTTGGTACACGAGTACCTTTGTTTTGATGGTCAGCTTGCTATTGTTCCACACCCTTTTTGAGAGTTTGCCAAAAGCTGTGGCCGCCTTTCCTATTCTGGCATTTATTTCAGTTGTTATGTCTGTGCTACCACTGATGGTTGAGCCTAGGTAGCAGAATTTTCCCACTTGCTCCAGAGGAGAGCCATTCAGCATGCCATTATTACATAATATTAATATACAAAACAAAAAAACAATAGAGGTATATTCAAAGCAAAAATTCCAATTACTAAATTAACCTAACATCTTTATGCCATTCTGTTCCCTATCAAAGGTAATGCACTTAATAGCCAAATGGGTATATTATAAGAAACAAGATATTAATCTAAAGTAACAGTTGAGTCGCCACTGGCCAGACGCCAGGCAAACTCTCCAGCAATAATACAGATTCTCAAGGTACACTGAAGGCTAGAACAGCCCAGTACATTCAAAGCCTACAGAAGCACAAATTGGCTTGTAGGTATTTAAACAGCTTGTACATATAATTCTATACAGGTAATCGCTCTACTATTCATATTAAAATCAGAGGGCTCGAGTCGTAATGATTCACAAGCTATCACTACGCTCGTTCGTCGAGTCCAGGCTGTGGTTTTCTCTGACTTCCTATGATGCTGCGGATTTTCTTCTATCCCTGACTTCTATCATACCTAATGAATAAGATGAGTGACCGTTGGTCACGCCTAACTGGTAGGCGCGAACATCAGCAGAGCGCAGCGTGGACTCTTGAGGTCAGTCCACCCAAACCTTTCTTTCTACTCAGTCAGTCCGATGGCAAAGGATTTTTAGTCTTCAGACCACACAGTTCAGGTACTGGCTAACTGGAGATACTTCACGAAACGATGCTTCCCTCGTCTGTATTCAATGAATTTCAACGTTACACGATGTTTTATACTATCCAACTACCCGGCAGGGCTAGTCCGCTGGCAAAATTAGTTCAGCAATCTCATTGGCCGAAACCTCCCACCATTTTGAATGTAGGAATATAGTCTGCACTATTCTATCAGCCAGTTAACGTGCAAAAACTTGTCTAGTCATACTTAACAATGTCAACTATCCCCACCTTGTCTCACCCTCACTGCCTTACTTCTAATCACGCACATTAAAACCGAAAAGCGTGAATCTAATAGTTTAACTTTGCAATTCCTTACTCACAAACAATAATACGCGAGGACCGTTCAAGACCACCAGCCAATTTCTCATGGCCCTGGTAAAAAAAGCAACTCACGGCTCTGCGTGAGATTTAATAACACTTGACTCATGACAGTTAAGTTAGGATTTAGGTTAGAGGAGGGGTTAAGGTTAGGGTTAGGGTTGTTGTTAGCTTGGGGTTAGGGCTAGGATCAGGGTGAAGGTTGGAGTTCAGGTTATGGTTGGGGTTTGGGTTAGGATTAGGGGTATGATTGGTTTTAGGGTTTAGGGCTAGGGTGAGGGTTAGGGTTGTTGTTAGGTTTAGAACTTTAGGGTTAGAGTTTGGGTTGGGGTTAGGGGTTAGGTTGGGATTAGAGTTGGGGTTAGAATTAGGGTTGGGTTTAGGTTATTGTTTTTGTTAGAGTTAGGGATGGGGTTAGGTTAGGGTTATGGCTAGGGTGAGTGTGAGGGTCATGGTTTAGCGTTTAGGGTTAGATTTAGGGTCAGACTCTGTTTCAGGGTCACGGGTCAGGGGTCACTGGTTGGGTTTAGGGTTAGGGTTGGGATTTGGGTTGGGATTGAGGTTATGATTAGGGTTAGGGGTTAAGGGTTATGGTTAGGGTTAGGGTTTAAGTTTAGGAGGGTTAAGTTGTTAATGGTAAGGGTTAGGGTTTAGGGTTAGGGTTAGACGTAAACTAATTTTAGTTTACTTCATGCACTTTGGAATAAAAAAATTTTCATTTTTGATCTTTTAGTCATGGCATCCCCCCGCCCTCATTCCTTTTTTTATGTTTTAAAAGTTTATGTTCTCTCACTTCATTATTCATTCTCCGCCATTCATTCTCCGCCATTCATTCTCCACCATTCATTCTCCACCATTCATTCTCCACCATTCATTCTCCACCATTCATTCTCCGCCATTCATTCTCCGCCATTCATTCTCCGCCATTCATTCTCCGCCATTCATTCTCCCCCATTCATTCTCCGCCATTCATTCTCCGCCATTCATTCTCCGCCATTCATTCTCCGCCATTCATTCTCCGCCATTCATTCTCCGCCATTCATTCTCCGCTATTCATTCTCCGCCATTCATTCTCCGCCATTCATTCTCCGCCATTCATTCTCCGCCATTCATTCTCCGCCATTCATTCTCCACCATTCATTCTCCACCATTCATTTCTCCACCATTCATTCTGCGCCATTCATTCTCCACCATTCATTCTCCACCATTCATTCTCCACCATTCATTCTCCACCATTCATTCTCCACCATTCATTCTCCACCATTCATTCTCCGCCATTCATTTCTCCGCCATTCATTCTCCACCATTCATTCTCCACCATTCATTTCTCCGCCATTCATTCTCCACCATTCATTCTCCACCATTCATTCTCCACCATTCATTCTCCGCCATTCATTTCTCCGCCATTCATTCTCCACCATTCATTTCTCCGCCATTCATTCTCCGCCATTCATTCTCCACCATTCATTCTCCGCCATTCATTCTCCGCCATTCATTCTCCACCATTCATTTTTCCGCCATTCATTCTCCGCCATTCATTCTCCACCATTCATTTCTCCGCCATTCATTCTCCGCCATTCATTCTCCGCCATTCATTCTTTTGATTATTTGTCCCTGATATACGTTAAGATAATTTTCTCTTATCTGCATTTCTGTCTCAAAGGCAAATTTAAAATTAACTGACTTGCCATAATTATATTACTTTACTGATTCACATTTTAGGAACTAATAGTACAGTGTTAATGTCATCAGTAATATTTTGTTTTACAATATAGGCTAAGTCATAGATATACACTACTGAACAGTCTAAGTCCGCACGTAATATTCCAAAAGACGCAGTTTTCTAATTTATTTCAATTCTTTTTCCAGTTTTACTTCAAATATACTGGCCCACACACGGCCAATAGTCTTTCAATTTGCTGCAATGGAGAAAGAAATAAAGCTCTATAAAATCAGGCGTCTTACAGTGTTCACATTTATTACTTTCGTTTATTTTCATTTTATGTAAGAGAATATTCATTGGGTAAAAAAAAAATTACCCACCGATATTACTTTTAATCTAATTTGTTCGCCAGGGGTAGCGGGTGCCCAACCCAAGTTGTTTGCTTTTTGTTAACCAGTGTTTTACATTTCGTGTAAGTTTCCTCTCATCGTCAAATTCCACAGTTTTCACACGAGATTTGGAGTGACAATTAATCTGCAGCATATTACCTGTCGGGAAGTCACTCTTCATTTATGCTGGAAACTTCAAAGCAATCCGTCAGGGTGCTGTAGCGCACACACACACGAATCTCGTTCGCAGTCCTAGCTATAAGTCACGTGAAAAACAGAACATTTCTCACCATTAACCCTAATCTCTGGCCGCTCCTCCCTGTAAGCATTCTCTACTATTTTGGGTCGCCCTTGACCCAGACTCACAATATACCAAAAAAAAACAACAAAAAAAAACGATTCTTCCGAACTTATTATCGAAGGTCACAACTGATCTAGACTTAGAATAAAAATCTGGGATTATGGATCCAAACAGATCCAACGCTACCAAAGCATTCGATAACCACACAAAGATTTCAGCAACAGTATCTTTTAAACCTTCGTTTTCACAGCATTAAATAGTCAGCTTTTCAGAGTGTGTCACTGTCACCTAGTAGCTTCAAAATCTAAAGCAAGCCAACTTGGTAGAGAAATATTTAACAGAATGAATTTCTGCTTTCGATGTTCACCCACGCAGTCTCTCTGAATACACGCAGTTTCTTGTCCTTACTGCTACCATCAGCATTTTTACCATTTCTACTGCTACTGTACAACGCCATCATTATGATCGTTGTTACTGTTACCTACTCAATTTGTACATCATGTCTCTCTCTTACTCTCTGTTAATGTACTTCTTAACCTTCCTTTTAGTAGTTAACTAAGCTCACTTGCTGCGCACAGAACAACATTTGTTCGTGTTTTATTTTATTTTATTTACTATTGCATACGTCACATTTCCAGCATTTTGTTCAGGAAGGAAAAAGGGGTGGGGGGGGGGGTGGAAAGGGCGAAAGGTGAGGCAAGACAGTGAATGAAACGGCACTATGAATGACGTAAACGTGGGCAACACTGAGGTTGAAGCAATACGCTTGAATTTGGAAGGAAAGTTTGAGAGCATCGTGTTATACAACAGGACACGACACGAGGGCTAACTAGTAGCGGCCGGCTAGTTTGTGCCGTGCATGCCAGTGGGAGCATTTGGCCAGCCTAAAGACAAGCAGTTTCTGACCCGATGACTTGGGGGATTTGTGAAACGGGGAGGCAGGGTAGAAACTGGGGTAGATAAAAGACCAATGACAAAATCGGGTGAACTCATTGATGAGGAAGAGGGTAGAAGGGAAGAGGGGGGAGGGGCACGAGAGAGAAAGAGAGAGATCGGTGACATTTGAACAGCTTTGGTCGGCAGTCCGATGACCAAACTGATTTAGTTATTTCAGTTGTAACCGGAAACGGAGGAAGGCAAGGTGTCGTAGATGAGTTATGACTAAGACCAGAGAAGCTCCTGTGAAAAAAAATGTTCTGGCTGAAACTGAGTCTGACTCTGAGAACAGTGATGAAGAGCCATCATTTCATGAACTGGTTGATCATGGCGTGGAGAAACCAACAGCAAGAACCATCATTAGGAAGAGACTGCTGTCCCAGACCTTTATATTGAGACTGCGCCACATACGAGAAATCGAACTCAACACCACAACATATTCTTGGGTCCACGAGACTGCATCTGTGGTAAACCTAACACGTGTTACTTCTTTGTATGACAATTCAGTGTTGGCTACCATAGTTACATGCACCAATGTTGAAGGAAGGAGGGAACGGGAGCAAAGTGGACAGACGCCGATCAAGTTGAGATGATGGTTTCCCTGGGATGCTGCGTTCTCCTGGTGTCAAGAGCTGACTTAGTACTGTAAATGCCGTGCTAGGCCACGGGTTGAATTCAGAGTTTTTTTAATCTAGTGAAGTGTCCTTGAGCTGTCCTCGTGAGCAACATATTTTGTAGGTAAACTAGGGATGACAGAGCAGCTTGAGTCCGTGATTTAATAGCATTGTTAGAGGGTGTGAGGTGGTTGTAATTGACTGTTGACATTCAATAGTTCGTGAAAGCACGAGTTAGTTTTTTGTACAGATTCATTTAATATTTTGGATTTAATTTTGATTAACCTATTTAGAAGACGACCTTGTCTGTCTTAGTGCAAGACGAGATGAACTCGCATGGCTGCACCAATCAAATCCAAGGATTTGGACGGTAGTTGCAGGTAGCTAGACATTATAAAAGTCAGCCCATAACCTCTGTCCATCGTCACATGCAGAAAAGTATCCTTTTGCGAAGTGGTCGGTTAGTTCGAGCCAGATCGAAACAGAGACGCAGTAGAGCAGTCCATCTATATGAGGAGCCTAGAAATGACGAGCTCCAGCTAATAGCTACCCGGACTTTGTCCACCATCCAATGCTCTTGTTGATATTTCCTGGTTCTTGATAGCCAGGGAAAATGGTATGCATTTAATTGTATGTCAGAATTCGGATGTTACCAGCAGTATGGGAGTCTACTCCTAGAGTCACCGCCAGGCAGTGCCAGTATTATACTATATGACATGAGCCATTGCAATTGATTTGGCGTGTGCTGAGACAGTGAAGACTATAATATTTGTATTAAATATCCTATGACTTTGATCCAGTACTAGGATCTTTTTGGGCATTCTAAAATTATATTGTTTTTGCAGTTACCCTGAGTCATTTTATATAATATGTTATCTTTATTTAGCTAACTCAATACATCATTGTGGCCCTACAGGCCTGACAAAACTAATTCATTTGAGTTGTTTAATTAATTCCAGTACGAAAGTTTAGTGCGTTCGCCGAGTGTGAGTTTTCCTCTTGAATTGCAGTCGTTTGACATAAACCACATTCGCGACACCTGGTGCCACGAATCAGAACCTGCAAAGTAAGACCATCTTGTGGCATAAGATATAGGGATCTTCTCTGATACAGGCTTAGTTCAGACGTGACAGGTTGTCGCCACTCTCGTACGGTGTGATGTTGGACACAAAGAGAAACGCTCTGCACATGCACGCGGGACCAAGGACCCATTTGTACCCTCAGGAGAACTTTGGGACAGCTTCAGCGAAACTCTTGTTTAGGGTTTATTCTTGGCCCCACGCGCACCGTCGACGAGTAGCTCATACCATGGAGAGTAAGACGATCCTTCCTGCAGTCAAATGAAACTGACATAAACAGCGCACAACTATTCTGGATTTGTGATTCAGAAACAGCATATTATTATCTCCTTATTGTGAAGCCTTACCTTGGAATGCTGATTAGAAAGTGCGAAATCTATCTGGGGAGGAATATTGCAATTGAACTCACGTCTCCTTTTGCAAAGACGGTTGGAAACATCTCTGAGAGTATTTTGTTTTACTCATGCTACCCTTGAAGAGCATCTCTTAAAGTTTGGAAAAAAACGCTTGTGGGCAGAGTACGTAGGAACAAGTCTTTCCTCCTGGCTGAATTCCCCAGTGAGGGGGCACCCTCCAAAGGAGAATCACTCTTGGCTTTCGAAAAAAGGTTGACCCTGCATAGCCATATATCTGGATAAAAAAAAAATAATTATCCTCTAAGGCCTGCACAACGATGCTGACATTACAGATAAGAAAAAATATCGAAACTAGAAATCCTTTTTGTGCTCCAGTCACATTAATCATGGAACAACTCGCACATACCCCAATCATAAAGCGGAAAACAAGAAGATGGCCTATGATTGTTTCCTACAGTATTATATTAGACATAGCCTCAGCAGCAGCCATTCGGGAAAAATTCCCCACTGACCTAAGATTAGCAACTGGGAAACGTACTGAATTTCAGATTGTAGTGGCTGCAAATAAGAACGTGTCCAGTGCAAAGACACTTTATCTGAGACACGGAGACTAGGATTCAGGAATGTGCCATTCGCTTAGAACATAAAAAAGGAAAGCAAGTTCAGCCAGGAACTTCACGACGACAGGAGGAACTAGGAGAGGGGGCACAAAGAAGAGAGCGTATTCACGATGCCTGTGGATGAGTGATAGAAAAACATCGTATCACTGAAACAGGTGCCAGAAATACATTGTATGTTTTCCCATAACTTCTGTGAATTCCTATGTGCTAATTGTACTGCGCAGGACGAAAGGTGGTTTTTAGAAACTCACATACATACACAGAGACAAAAGTGTATCCACGAATTTCTTGTACATGTATAATGAATGCATTAGTTTACACATTATAGCCGCAATACAGCATGATTTTTTCCTATTTTACTGTGGTGGCGACTGTTGCAGGGACTCTCGATAGCAGAAGGCGATGTGGTCAGAGAAGACCCTCGATAGCAGAAGGCGATGTGGTCAGAGAAGGCCCTCGATAGCAGAAGGCGATGTGGTCAGAGAAGACTCTCGATAGCAGAAGGCGATGTGGTCAGAGAAGACTCTCGATATCAGAAGGCGATGTGGTCAGAGAAGACTCTCGATAGCAGAAGGCGATGTGGTCAGAGAAGACCCTCGATAACAGAAGGCGATGTGGTCAGAGAAGACCCTCGATAGCAGAAGGCGATGTGGTCAGAGAAGACCCTCGATAGCAGAAGGCGATGTGGTCAGAGAAGACCCTCGATAGCAGAAGGCGATGTGGTCAGAGAAGACCCTCGATAGCAGAAGGCGATGTGGTCAGAGAAGACTCTCGATATCAGAAAGCGATGTGGTCAGAGAAGACCCTCGATATCAGAAGGCGATGTGGTCAGAGAAGACCCTCGATAGCAGAAGGCGATGTGGTCAGAGAAGACCCTCGATAGCAGAAGGCGATGTGGTCAGAGAAGACTCTCGATAGTAGATTGCGTTGTGGAAAAATATATTGCTATATGACGAGTCTGGGTCAGATCTGACCCACGATAGTAGAATGCGTGTAGACCAAAACAGTGGTCAATGGTCAATTCCCTGTTGACTATATCCGCAAAGGACCCGGTGACCTATTAACTCGTGACATGTTAGGGAAATACATCAAATTTCCGTAACCAGATCCACGTGGTCGATTCATTACAGAATTAAAACCATCTCCGTGAGTCAGTATGACCCACGATAGTAGATTAGGGTCAACAATTGAAAAGAGAAACACAACTGTGAGGCGCGAGAGTGCACTGACCGTTTATCAAATAACATAATTATCTTGACCATACAAGCATTTCACCTGGTTCGTTGAAATCAGTCACATCATAATGCAATATATGTCAATGTTGGTGGAAGATACAAATTCATGAAATTTATAGAGTTCAGTCTGACATGATTTGAATGCCCTTAATAAGGGCAGAGGAATGATGGCCTAATTATTATTGAGAGCGTTAATGTGCCTGGATTGCATTGTTTCATAGTAGAGATGAACTTACTCAATTTTCTTAACAGCGAAATTGTCGTGTGGCAACGGTTTTTAATTTTATTTGTCCAGTTGTGGAATGCTTAGCATGCTCATCGCTGATCTGGTAGCCGGGGGTGAGTTGACGAGAGAGGCAGAGAGGGAGAGAGAGATAGAGAAGGAGACCTAGAGAGAGAGAGATAGAGAGAGATACAGAGGGAGAGAGAGAGAGAGAGAGAGAGAGAGAGTGCACACATACATAGCGAGTGAGTGGGTGAGTTAAATCAAAGAACGAATGAGAGATTGAAAGGATGGAGATATAATGAAGGAACAGATGATTACATAAAATACACAGAGGACAGACAGGCAGACTGAAACAAATGAAAAAATACCATTAATAAAGCGAGAGTCTGTTCATAGTTTAAAACAGGTACCAATATTATTTAATGACATCGTATGTACCATGGAAGGAGCAAAATGTTTAATTCAAATTCTGCAGTCTAAAATCCACCCCTCCTCACCCATGCCTACAACCACTAAGGACCAGCCATTACTACTATTACTCATAACATTTTTACTATTCCAACAACTAACCTTTAATGCCTTAGCATTCTACGATCATGCCTTTTAACTCTTTGTGTGCCAATAGCCGATGAATCGGTTATTCTGCTGGTCACGTTGTCCCAATCACCGATGTATCGGTGCACAAGAATGCTAGGCTATATTGTTTGTCACAAATCCCAGACTGGGAGATGTAATAATTATAACAGGACAACAATCACGAACGAACACGTATAACACTTAACAGAACAACCCATCAGACTCACACATTTATTAAACATAAAGATAAAGATAAAGATGCAATTACATACATTAGGTTACTCTATTCAACTGCCGTCCACCGGCCTTCTTCCCTCAAGCACTCTTCCTCGGGTCCACAACCTGGTAGTTACTTTTAAAGACACTTCGGCTTCAGCCTCTCCACTCAATGTCTTAATAACCCCCTCCTAGGGCAATAACACCTGAGCATTCCAATAGCTCCTCAACATGGCAATAGCACGTTAATAGTTCAATTCACATTAATATCACAATAGCACAGTCGTATATCAATATCACATGTAGTACATCTTAAGAGCACATTACAATTCTATACACATCCCTGTCTGTGGCCAGACTGCCACGACTCATGCACCCCTCCTGTCCTGCTCGACAGCTTCACTCCACTGGCCTATGCGTAGCCTTCGGCCCTATGCTGGCCTATCCCCTGTGCTCACCGCGGGTGGCGTCTCTGCCCGACCCCGGCACCTATAAAAATAACATTACATTGGTATAACACCATACCATTTCTATCCACTTCACCCCTCATTACAAACCATGAAGCGTACACACAATAGTCCACCTTTCACTCACCACACATCTTACGATAACACACCTCCACCGTACCACACAGCACTCACTCTCGCTACGAATCCATGAACCTAACTTACATCTATCGCTCATGGCGCACATTTCTATACACAGTAATCACTGACTTCCACATTCCTCACATATACTTATTTACATCATGGTCATAGGCGAATATAATACATCAATCATCATAATTATAAATCATAGTTCAACCTACCAGTCATCACTGGAAAACACATCACAATGTCCCGACTGCTTTCATTCACGTCTGTCTCTTGGGACCTTCTAACTTGCAGTGATTTGACTATTCAGATTTTACCTCTACTACGCCTCAAATTCACTCACAACATGCACGCTTTAACGTTAACTAACAGAAGTCAATATAGGTGAGCAGCCTCACTATCCCGTGAGTCAATCCCTACACTTCCATGCCCCCGTAATCCTTGAATCCCGCTCACTCCACTCGTGACGTCATCCCCCACCCAAAAAAAATTAATGCAATTAATTTCCAAATCGCATCAAGATAAATGTCAACGAGTGAGCGTGAGCGATATTTACGTACAAATGACCTACTCATGCCCCTAGGACATATGATACCTAAATCAGAGGAAACCCTGGCGATCAATTTGCCCTGCACTATGCATATATGTATCACATCATCAATACCTAACTAAAACATAATACCTAATACAGAATCAAAATCACTCAACCTATCATCCATTCCTCATATAATATTTATAATGTCAATATTTTAAGATCGAAGGAACGTTCACACAGATCACTGTCAATGTTCATATGTTTCTCAATTTCTGCTGATATACGTTTCCAATTGTGCACAATCTGCGACTCTTCGTTGTTCCGTCTGTCGAATGTTCCTGTCCTCCACTGTGTAAGCCACTGAAATCTTCACCTAGGCTCGACTAAGGTAGTCGGCGATATGATTGCTGGTTCCTGGAATCGGTTGAATGACGAACGTATACGGCTGTAAAGCCAATGCCCATCTAGATAAGCGTGGGCTGGATGAACGATTCTTAGACAAAAACGTTAGTGGCTTGTGGTCTGTCTGGATGTAGAATTCTCGTCCCATCAGATAACGTCCTAATTTTTGGACGGACCACACAATGGCAAGACACTCCCTCTCTATTACAGAATACTTTCTTTCTCTCTGCAATAACTTTCGTCTGACATAACATACAGGATGGAAACATTCGTTCTTCTCCTGTAGAAGACAAGCGCCGATACCAGAGTCCGACGCATCTGTTCTGAGGATAAATTTAGATCGAAAATCTGGCAATATCAGAATGGGTGACGATGATAATGCTGTCACCAATTTATCAAATGCTGTCTGACAAACAGACGTCCACTGGACCTTATCGGGCTGTCCCTTCTTAGTAAGGTCAATAAGAGGAGATGACAAGGAGGAAAAGTTAGGAATGAACTTCCTGTAATAATTTAAAATTCCCACTAAGCTTCTGACTTGTTTCTTTGTCTTAGGGAGTTGCCACCCTAACTAATTTCTCAATTTTTGTTACTTCAGGTCTCTGAATACCTCTACCCACGATATGTCCTAAGAATACTATTTCTGGACATGCCAAATACATCTTTGCGGGTTTAGCAGTTAACCCAAAATGACGCAATCGTTTAAAAATTACTGTTAGTGTCTGAATATGTTCAGACCATGACGACGTATGACACGCTATATCGTCAAAGAATGACACGACATTAGGTATGTCCTTTAATACCAGTCTCATTAATCTTGCAAACGTCGCTGGCGCGTTTACCAACCCAAATGGCATGACCTTAAATTGGAATAATCCAATGGGCGTTTGGAAAGCCGTGTATTGTTTCGACTCCTCAGAAAGAGGAATTTCCCAATAACCTTTCGTTAAATCTATCTTGGAAAACCACGTGGAACCAGCCAATGAAGCTATTAGTTCCTCTTGGAATGGTATAGGCTCCCTATCGCCTACCGTAATAGTATTCAATTTTCGAAAATCAATACAGAACCGCACCGACCCATCAAGTTTTTTCACGAGGACGATGGGTGATGAATACGGCGATGTTGATGGTTCTATCACATCTAACTTCAACATTGACTCAACTTCTTTTATAACTCTATCTCTGGAAGAAAAAGGCAGCGGATAAGGTCTAAGAGATACTGGCTTATCCGAAGTCAACTTTATTTGGTGCTGGATCACCGTAGTGCGACCCGGCAAATCTGTAATAACATCTGGGAAAGACGCTAACAGGGTCTGAAGTTCCCTACTCTGTGAACTCGTAAGGTCAGGGCTAATTTTTACGTCCCTGTAACCTTGTGTCGGAGTTAACTCCGGCAATTGAATTTGTACCTCTTCCTGTGCCTCGGTGTCGTTCACGTCACTGTCTGACTGGTCTACGACCCCCGTACAAGCAATAGAGAAGACACTCTCCTCTGGTTTCGTCTGAGCACACAGATACTCTGGTCTCTCATAAAATCTCTGCAGCATATTAACATGGAAAACCTTAACTGATCCATCAATCTGAATAGCATAATCTACCTTCGAAACGACTCGCTCAATAGTATACGGACCTTTCCATGTCATTAATAACTTATTATGATCCGTAGGCAATAACAACACATTCGCAGTTTGGACCCTCTATCTTTATAGTTTTTTGCTCTTTTTGAAGCGATATTAGAAGCTTCTTCCGCAATAGTGCGCGCTGAAGATAATCTCTCTCTTAAATCAACAAGGTACTGAAACACTGAAACTTGCTCATCGTCTCCCGATGATGGCGACGTCATCATGTCCCGAAGAACATCGGTTGGACCCCTAGGACTACGACCATACAACATCTCAAACGGAGAGAATCCTGTTGACTCCTGACGTACCTCCCTATACGCAAATAATACTGCAGGGATATATTTATCCCAATCTTTAGGGCGATCAGCAGCTACCTTACGCAGCATCGACTTTAGCGTCGAGTTCAATCTCTCGCACATGCCGTTAGCCTGCGGATGATATGGGGTGGTAGTGATGGGCTGTATGCTAAATAAGCGAAACAATTCCTTCATCATCTCCGAAGTAAATTGCGCGCCCCTATCAGACAAAATTTGTTCTGGTATTCCTACCCTAGCGAAAATTGCAAACAACGCTTCCGCGACTGCATCCGACGTAATGGTCCGAAGAGGAACCGCCTCTGGCCATCTCGTAGCATTACATATGACCGTTAAGAAAAATCGATTCCCCCTATTGGTAGCTGGGTGAATGGGCCCAACAAGGTCTATCGAAACCTTTTTAAACGGCTCCGAAACCGTGGGGATCTTTTGAAGAGGAGCCTGGGGTGTACGACCCTTATGCGTCGTCTTTTGGCACGCACTGCACGTCTTACAATACAATCGTACATCTCTGTGGACGGATGGCCAATAAAAATTCTTAAGAACCCTTTCTTTGGTTCTAGCTATCCCCATATGACCCGCTAATGGGACATCGTGGGCCAAATGCAATACTGTTGCAATAAGCAACGCTGGCACAACGACCTGCTTTAAAACGGAAGCCACCGTGACATACTTTCGGAACAGAATGCCCGCCTGGATAACAAAGGAAGATGAACCGTTCTTATATTTCCTCGTTTTCTCAGTTCGCGCTTCCCCAAAACATGGACTCAATGATGGATCCTCCTTCTGTAATCTCGCTAAGCGCTCTGGTGTGATATCCAGGTTGACCGCTGGCGTTGCCAAAGGTCTAATTTTACTCCCATCACCTACCTGTCGACGTGTCTCGACTGCGGCACAAAAGTCAATACCTTTTGATTGTGACCATGCCTGCACATTCTCTTCGGAAGGGGAAACTACCCGAGACACATTACCAATGATGAGCTGGGCGCCTGGAAAAAAACCAACGACTGCTTCGACTTCCCCGCTAAGGAAAGGCGTGTCGATCACTATCTTTGCCATGGGTAATTTCTCAATGGCCCCTGAAAATTGTATGCATGGGACAGTCTCACCTGTAAGCTGTGAATCATGAATGCAGTCCCTATGCACCCCCACAACGGTAGATCCTGTATCCCGCAAAACCGAGACCGGTTCGTCCCCAACAAACCCCGGATAAACCCTAAGACCACCTCCTGTATGACATGAATTGATAACGGGAATCTTTCTCCCACAAGGTAAAACACCGGAAGATAATAACTTCTCACAACTGGGACATTTAGAATACTGTCCGCCTCCGTTGTCCGATGTAACACACGCGGCCGCATGATGAAATTTATTAGGGGAACATGGAGTGGAGCTACCGTGATTGCCATCCACGCTCGCCGCTATCCTACCTGCAGGGCAATTCACGCTGATGTGATCTGCTCTTCCGCAGTTCCAACACTTCGCGGCCCTACAATCCCGAGAAAAATGCCCTACGCGTCCGCAAGTCCAACACTCCGCTCCCTGTGCTCCGCTAGACCTGGGTCCCCGTGACCCATCTCGACCGGAACTAAAGTCCCTGTGCCGTCGATCATCGGCAAAGGTCACAAACCGCCCTCGGCCATTACCGCGACCTAGCCCTCCTGCTCGGTCAAACTTACCGGCTCTATATGCAGGTGATTGGTGATACCCCCTACGTGGGACCTGGGCTTGCCCATTAAAGGCACCACGCTGACGCGACCTGTCTCTATGTCCTGTCGGTGACCCCTCAACCACGGCGACGTAACCAGCATCCTGTACGTACGCCCTCGCGACTGGTTTGGACGGATGTGCCGTACGGTATGCTTCCGCCAACCTTGACGCCTCCTGCACCGTCGCGGGTTCGTTTTCTTTGAGAAAAGCCACTAAATCCTTATGGCACGACGCGTATAGGTGGTCACGGATCATTAGGTCCTTCAATTTAACAAAATCTGTGCCAACGTGCGACAAGTCCAGCCAGTTCGCGAAATACTCCGTCAATCTAGCGACGAAGGCAGCAAAGTCCTCCCTGGCATCCGCACCTGCTCGCCTAAACCTCTCCCGGAAATATTCCTCCGTACGCGCAAATCGGCGAAGCAACAAAGACTTCAGCTTATCGTAGTCATGCACGTCTTCGCGCTGTAACTCTTTAACGTAAGTCAACGCTCGACCCTACAATAAGGATGCCAGGTAGGTGGACCATAATTTCTTATTCTCCCCCCATTGCAGTTGTGCATTTAGCTCGAACCTGTAGAGAAAGGCGTCTATATCGTCCTTCTGGTCGTCGAACGTAGGCAGCTTAATCCGAACACCACTCTTATTTTGTCCCTGCCGCTCAACTGTTTCTGTTGGCGCATTCTTCTTGATTTCCAATTCGGCGATTCGTACTCGCGCCTCTATCTCCCGCACTTGAGCCTCTTTTTCTCGCTCTCTATCTTTAAGCACGCTCATCGCGCAATTCCGCTTGCTGCTCTTTAATCCAGCCGCGTAGCTCTACGCCTTCAAGGCCAAGTTCCGCACCCACTTTCACGAGCTCACGGAGATCCGCCATTTCACGGATTTATTATTTTACAATTTGCAATACAATAACTGTCTATGTACTTACTATAAGCTTATTATAACCGACGTATCCCGAGACCTGAAATTATGCCACTACAACAACAAGCACTATTTCCAAATGCAATTCAGAACATACCTAACTGAAAATTCTATAGCCTACTCTCTAACTAATTCTATGTTCATAAAATGTATAGCACTATTAAATAACAACAGAGACTAGAAAGGACAAGAATGAGGAAATTCAGTAGAAGGACCATAAGGACATTAAGGACAACGAACCAGACTAGGACAAATACTTCTAAAAGAAATATAATGGGAAAAAAATGTAACCTAACTACGCCGCTTACACTACAAGGTACGAACAAGAACAGAGTCTGAAAAAAAGAACGTATCTACAGATAGGTAAGAGAGGGGACAAGAGAATACGTCTTCCTGCAGAAACAGAGAAGATATCGACGCTACAACTAAACAATAACAAAGCCCTAAAGACTGTTCACCGTGATGAACGAAGTTCCAAGTTTATCACACCTTTTTAAAAGGATAAACTAAGTTCAACACAGCAAACGAAAACAGCAAAAACAGAGAAAAAGACAGATTAAAGGAACAGCCCCCAATCCAGGGCACAAAATTTCAGTTTTACTTAACTTTCAACTTTTTGAGTCTAACTCCTCCCCTTAATCGGAGCTCTGGCCGCTTGACTTCTCAGGCTGGCACACACACTCTGTGAAAATTCAATCACACATTAGTACATATTTATAGCAATACATGCATCAATACATATTCATAAATATACATAAATTATACCATCATGAAATTTCCATTCATTCCACGAACAAGGACAACAGCACGAATTCCTAGCACAACAGAAAAATAACTAGATATGACGAATACCCAATGTCAAAATGACCCCAGGTAAACTAAACGGACGAGTGTCACAACGGACGAGCCCCCAGTGTCACAAATCCCAGACTGGGAGATGTAATAATTATAACAGGACAACAATCACGAACGAACACGTATAACACTTAACAGAACAACCCATCAGACTCACACATTTATTAAACATAAAGATAAAGATAAAGATGCAATTACATACATTAGGTTACTCTATTCAACTGCCGTCCACCGGCCTTCTTCCCTCAAGCACTCTTCCTCGGGTCCACAACCTGGTAGTTACTTTTAAAGACACTTCGGCTTCAGCCTCTCCACTCAATGTCTTAATAACCCCCTCCTAGGGCAATAACACCTGAGCATTCCAATAGCTCCTCAACATGGCAATAGCACGTTAATAGTTCAATTCACATTAATATCACAATAGCACAGTCGTATATCAATATCACATGTAGTACATCTTAAGAGCACATTACAATTCTATGCACATCCCTGTCTGTGGCCAGACTGCCACGACTCATGCACCCCTCCTGTCCTGCTCGACAGCTTTACTCCACTGGCCTATGCGTAGCCTTCGGCCCTATGCTGACCTATCCCCTGTGCTCACCGCGGGTGGCGTCTCTGCCCGACCCCGGCACCTATAAAAATAACATTACATTGGTATAACACCATACCATTTCTATCCACTTCACCCCTCATTACAAACCATGAAGCGTACACACAATAGTCCACCTTTCACTCACCACACATCTTACGGTAACACACCTCCACCGTACCACACAGCACTCACTCTCGCTACGAATCCATGAACCTAACTTACATCTATCGCTCATGGCGCACATTTCTATACACAGTAATCACTGACTTCCACATTCCTCACATATACTTATTTACATCGGAAGGTCTTCCGCCCGTCCGCGCCAGTCAAGAAAACACACTAAAGAGGGGACTTTTGAGCGGGTTTAAAAAAAGGTTGGGTTTAGTATTTGTATGGGACAAAGAAAGAAAGAAAGAAAGAAGAGTTGGTTTAAATGGGTGGTATTTGTTGTATGTATCTTTGTTCTTTCTATCTCGCTGCCAGTTCATCTCGATTTCACTGCTTTAGAAACATCTGAAAGCCATTGACACAAACTGACTAGACCCTCACGCCCCCAGGTCCATCTGACCATTTCATGTGTTGTGAGTTTAAATTCCTGGCGCTTTTTCGGTTGTTCCCACCCCTCGACCTTAGTTAACGGAAGGACTTCCGAATGCGTTCCATAGTCCGAGTGAAAACAATACATAGCTACCCCGGCGGCTTTCCCTGATATGTCAATCTGACTACTGCCCAGACGAACATCGGCCTACGGCCTCGATGATACAAACTGACTAGACCCTCACGTCGTTACATATCAATCTGACAATCGACTAATATTAGTAATAGCCTAGGTAAGTTGGGGTGGGAACAACCGAAAAAGCGCCAAATTCCTCAACACCATATCAAGTTTTGTTTCAGCAAACCTTCGCCAGTCGCGCTTTTGGTAAATTCTGTGATTGTGACCTCTCCCCAGCAAGTTTCAAAATGGCAGCTGTTTTCGGATTTTGTCTCACTTCAGACTTTCTTCTGGGATTGTACTGTTTTTCTTGGCCAGTTTGTTACAAATGTTATTGTGAATATGAAATGATAATTGCTCATAAGGTCTGGAACAATGTGTAACCGTGAGCTTTACTTAATAGCGATAAAAATTATGGCGCGGACGGGCGGAAGACCTCCCTTTACATCATGGTCATAGGCGAATATAATACATCAATCATCCTAATTATAAATCATAGTTCAACCTACCAGTCATCACTGGAAAACACATCACAATGTCCCGACTGCTCTCATTCACGTCTGTCTCTTGGGACCTTCTAACTTGCATTGATTTGACTATTCAGATTTTACCTCTACTACGCCTCAACTTCACTCACAACATGCACGCTTTAACGTTAATTAACAGAAGTCAATATAGGTGAGCAGCCTCACTATCCCGTGAGTCAATCCCTACACTTCCATGCCCCCGTAATCCTTGAATCCCGCTCACTCCACTCGTGACATTGTTTTTGGGAAGAAAGAAAGTCGACTTTTTATTCATAAATATTCCTGTAGTTAGTCTTCATTCATCTCTCCCCCCCCCCCCACTATTTTATTTGTGTCGGCAAATGTGGAAAAATGTATGGCATACAAAGTGTTAAAAAGTAATCGTAAGTCGGAATGGTGGCAGGAGCCACTGCAGAGTAATAGCAATAGTAGGCAGCGTGGCAGGTGTCGTTGTGATGAGAGCAGGAAGTAGTGGTAGCTGTGGCAATCGCTGGGCTGACAGAAGCAAACAGTAGTGGGGCATATCAAGCAGTGGTGGCGATGAAAGTAAGTTATGGTGGTTGTGCTGGAGCAACAGTAGTAAAGGTGGCAATTGAAGAAGAGGTGGGGAAAAAAGTAGGGGCGGCAGAAATATTAGCATTTGTAGTGGGTTGGAAGAGATTACAATGGTGGTGAAAAAAGGTGGCAGTAGACCAAATTGGAAAGTTTGGAAGATTAAAAAAAAATGCACATGACAATGAGAACAATGTTAGAAGTGAGAGACAGAAAGGATAACCGGCTATAACAGGCTGCAAGTGATGCAATTCTTTCTTTCTGATCTTATTTGACGCTGATGAAAACAGTTCTCATAATAATTACGTCAAGAAATTCCTTGAATATTTCACAAAAAGGAGTTGACATCTGCGAATACACTTGTGTGCTTCCATAATGGAACCAGGACCATTTCTTTCCTAGGCCTTTCAAAATCTAAGCCAGCGCTATGGGCAACATAAAGCCTAATGTTAACGTTAACCATGTTATAAGAAAGGTGACAAACGACACCCAGCAGATGTATTTTCCTATGACTGTGTATCTATTGACCTTTGGCTCAGCGGCTCCCAAACTATCGTGACTGGTGCCATTATTGGAGACTCCTGTTGATGGATTTTGAGGAGAAAATTTTAATGTCGTCGAAGGCTGCGGATTCCTTTGATGAACGAGAGAAAGCCGAGACAACCTTCCGAATATTTGTCATTTTCTTTGCAGCGTCTCTAATCTTTTCTGTCACTCTCTGATGTTTGTCTTCCTTCTGAAGATATAAACAAAATCACCCAAAATAATCATATCAGTAGTGTTGACACCCACTTGCAAATATGCCGAGGGCTTTGGACTTTTTTTTTTCGAATAACACGTAGACTTGCATCTACTGACTCGAAACAATTTAGACACATTTTGTGTTATGTAAAAGTCCCAAAAAAGGTTTCACTACGTAGACATGAATACTTGTGGGATCCAAATGAAAACATACCAAGTGCAGAGCTCATACCTTTAAGAACAAGAATTTCATCGATAGTTAAAATAAGTTTGGCTAATGTCTGTTGTTTTGTTGTTCACATTCAAGAGCCTTGGACTGTCAACATTTTGAAGTGGAGGGCAATATTCAGTACAGGCAGCTCTGAGGGGCTACACAATAGTCATTAGATATTGTTATAGTATATTTTTATTTTAACTTTTCACTTGCGGAGTTTAAAACATGTTTGATTTTGCTTTTATTGATTGCATGGACATTAACAGAACTGCAGGTAAAAGCACATCAGATAAATGGAGGACAGCTTTATTGCTGTTTAATAATTTATGTTCGTGTTGCTCACCTCTTGTAGATGATGAAGAAAGACGATGATAACCGTATCGATGACGGTGAGCAGAGACACGACTAGTAAAGAAAACAAGTACACAGTCAGCCTAGGGACAGCGTCCGATGACTTGGGCAACATTCCACTCCTTACACTCATGAAGACAGAAAGTGAGAGCAACACCGCCATACCTGGTAGAAGATACAGTGTGGGGAGGGTGTAGAACTGTGGTGGATCCAGCAAACGTACATTTGTATGTGTAGGGAGGGGAAAGTGAGGATTGGGTGGGGTCGGGGAGGTGTAGCTTTTTTTTCCCTTTTCTTAACCAGTTCGTATCGCACAGCTAATGCGGTTCACCTTCCCTCTAAATTCTGTTATTTCTGTAATTGCATGGGTTTAGGGTAAGTTTGAAAATCCACAAAATAATACATAATAATCCTACATTGTGATATCCAGGAATTTATTGCTCTCCGTACGCAGAACTTGCTGTTGCAAGGGAAACAATCAGAATTTTAAAAAGAGCTATCAAATATGTACTTGTTATACGGTAACTTCCCCTGGTGTGTTTTGTTTTTATTACTATTCGGTCAGAAAAAAAAAGAGGTTTTAAAATGAAACTTGTGAACATCTTTGGTCTAATTCTGCTGTATAGAAAGTACAGAGTACAAGGTAATGGTTTGCCTGCCCTTGTTTCATTTAAAGTTTTTCGCAATTTGCCATTATTGTTTCTCCAAAACATGAATTATTGCATGGAGTGGGTTGGAATGATACAAACAATAATTAACATCTGATTAATTAATTATCAAAACTTCAATAATCAGTGTACAACAAAGTGTGTCGTGTTCTTGAAGGAATTTAGGATTACATGTTTTATCCAACACTTATGCAAGTCCTGGAACTACAATTTGCCACTTGCCAGCTGGAATCTTTTGTGTCTTTCCCTAGAACAGATGTTTCAGTCATTTCAGTCAAGGGAAAGCAGGTTTAAATGATCAGTTTGTTCACTGTAGGTAATCAGACTGGCCGTGTGACATGTGTCCTTCCACTGACCCTCCTGTCCCAGATGTGATTTCTGAAATCAGTGTTTGATGTGATGTTTTCATATTCTTGAGCAAAAGTGCTGTTTCTGGACTGACTGAGATGAAATGATGTTGTGGTGGCAAAAAAAAAAAGATTCATTCTAGCATTATGATATCAAGCACCTGTAACTGAATCATGAATCAGTTAATCTGCTCAGTCCTTTTTGTTAGCCAGAGAATTGTATCATGCAATTAAAAAAGCATTCTGTACCAGGGACAATGTGATGTACCTACATCAGTCAAGACCTGGTCCTGTAGCATTGAGTGTCACAAAACACCTGCTCTAAAAGCTGAGACACCTCCACTGTCAACAGCTGCTTCTACTGGTAGTATTAGATTAGCATGTTTTTATAGTAATAGAGGGTTCAGAACTTCTATACATTATGCATGGTGACTAGCTTTTAGAGGCTATTGGCTATACTAACTAAGGATTGAATCCTGTATCCATTGTCAAGTTTTTTTTTAATCATTTGAGCAAGCCAATTTGCATTTCTGATCTGTTTGATCGGCCTATTCATTGTTTTCCCAATGGCATCCATGCCTTGCCTATTTCCATTTTGGCTTCAATCGTTCCCATTGCTGCATGGCATATGAACTATGATGTACATGTATTCCACTTCCAGGATATATATTATACACTTTTTGACAAAATAAATGTGTAATGATTATTACATACATATTATACATATATTATTTTCATATTAAAGAATCATAAGCCACACTTTTAGTGCTGGGTCTTGTTTCAGTTATTGTGTATGTCCTGTGTACGAGCCTATTGGTTTGTCTGTCTGCCTGCCTATCTGTCTGTCTGTCTGGCCTATCTGTCTGTCTGCCTGTCTGTCTGTCTATCTGTCTGTCTGCCTGTCTGCCTGCCTGCCTGCCATAATGTTGGTCTTATCCTCACGAGAAAAGAAAGTTCTTTTTTTCTTTTTAAATGCTGGTGACTTTAATTTTTTAAATACTATTACAGATTATGGGAACAATTTTGAATGGTGTTAGTGCTGTTTCATGCAAGACAATTTTTTACTAAACACAGACAATAGCTACCAACAGCTTTGACACCAGCGGAGAAGTCCGTACTCACTCTGGCTCAATTAATCCATAGAATACCAGTATATGTATATTATTGGCGGACTTGGTTGGAAAAAAATTGGTGCGTTTTCTGAGTAATTGTAGGGCTTAAAGCTTTCAAAATTGGGGTGAACTCAGAACTTTTCCAATGACTTGAAGTTCGACATGACACTATTGAAATTTAATGTATTGAACGCCCTGAGTTTTTAGAAAATTATTTTCCAAAAATTCCACCTCGGCGGTGACGCATCGAACCATAGTTTTCAGTCGCCATGAGTCGTACCATGTGACGGCGAAAAAGAAGACTATTAGGAAAATGTTCAGATTTTATGTCTGTAAAAAACAACAACAACCTCAATAGCCAGGCTCCACCCTGAATACCAAACCACTGCCCGGCCCGCCAGTTTCGTACCCTCTTTACATCTGTCTCGGCAAAACCGAAATAATTCGGTGCACCATCCACGGTATTTGAAACCCACATGCAAAATTTGGTTACTGTAGATGGCCTAATAAAAGAGCTTTCTGTCTTCAAAGGTGGAGAATTTATGAATTATTTACGTGTATAAAGACCAACCCCCCCCCCGCCCCGATTTTGTCGTTTGTATAATTATGTCACGTACTCAACTTTCTTCATGGAATGCGGTGGCGGGGGGGGGGGGGCATGCAGCTACATGTACTTTATTGCACCTCAAATACACACTGTCTTGCTTTTTTTAAAATTAGACGAACTAACAGACACCGTGGCGTTCACAAACATGAGCAGCTGTAGATGTAATGAGGTTGCACAAATTACATGTGAATGAAAACTCAGCCCCTCCTATGAGAGAAAGGGGAGACAAATTGCACGGTACGGGAGCTGAAGGTTTAGCACTGCAGTATGAATAACTCCTAAGGGTAGCCACACAAAGGCCACCGAATTCGGTCACCGAGCCACTAGGCGCTTTAGGTAAGAAGAATGGCACTATATAATTTCAACAACTGCACACAGCCCACCTAGATTCGGTCCGTTTATGTAGTGCAATTCTTCTCAGAAATCCGTTCAGAAATGTGTGCCCCAAATCCGAAAGCTGTAGCTTTGCAGCCCTTTGACTGAATGTGTTGAAAGTTGGTATCCTGGTGTACATACAATACATCACATTTAAGCTTTGAATAGCTTTTCCTGCTCAGTTCTCTTTTGAGTCCCCCCCCCCCCCCTCCAGAAATTCTGCAAGGACCTTTGTGCAGCGGCGGAGTGGAAAATGTGGCAGAACCAGTGAATACATTGCAAAACAGTGTACACCGGTTCATAAATGAGACACTTTTGTAAATGGTTTTCAGTGTCAATTTTCCCGCTTTTCACCTTTTCAAGCGACTCAATCGGAGGTCTGATTTATTTGCGAATGTTAATGTTATGTTGGCCGAGCTAGAAGGGCGCGGGTCTAACTCACTAACGTAACAAGATTCTGGCTCCATCCCACGGTAAGTTAACCACCACAATGTATGAGAACAATTATGATTAGAGTTAGTGACTTTTTGCTCAACAATTTGGATTTTCCGGTTTTTTTTTTTTTTTCAGTGTCATCTTTCTGTGTGAAACTGAAACATTCACTTTTTAGTTAAGTCTTACGTATAAAGTAAACGCTAGTGCTGATCTATTACAGGCAAGAGATCCGTTACCTTTAATCGAAATGCTGTTATCAGACGGTGCGATAGGGCTGTGGCTCTGTGAATTAATTAACACATTCAATTCCACATGCAATACAATGCCAGTCAAGTTGTGAATGAGTTGAACTTTGTAGATGATAGGAGGAAAGGGCGAAAGCATTTATTATGTAGATATTGAGGGTGGATTTTAGATTAAAATGTTGAAACAACAAAAACAACAACAACTTACATAATATTAATTTCCGGAATCAAACTGTTGTTTCCAGGGACCATAATTATTGGTCACTGCAGTGAATTGGCAGATCTTGCATTGCAAAATTCCTCAAAAAAAGATACTTAAAATAAACACCAACTGTATCAGAAAGAGTGGCATCAATAGTATGCACTGGTCAGAATTGAAAAGTTTAAAAATATTTGTAGTGCTGTGTATCGATTTGATGAGCTATACGTCACTTGTATGTCATTAGGAGGGCAAACATTGGCTTGTGCTGGGCCAGGTTTTCAAAGGGATTAAAGGGACAATTTCTCCCCCCCCCCCCTTTCCCCACCACCAGAGTTTCCATCCCCCCTGTACACAAAAAGCATTTAATCTGTCAGTTCCAATCACATGTAATTAATGGACTTGAGGTGTACATTTGGTAATTTGCAGTGTATTTTAATTTCAGTGTGTAGGAGGGGCCCCGCACACCCACCCCCCCCCCCGATCTAAATCCGACCCCGGGCTGGTGTGACTATTTAACACTGGACAGCACATTTCTATTGGAGATTTTGATTGATCAGTGTTGTAAAATAGTTGGCCTGTCATTGCCATTCGAGTCATTTACATATTTTGGACTAGACCTGTGGCATTGCGACATGAGATTGATGTACGACGTTTGAACCGTCTTTCGAGGGCAGAATGGGCTGGTGATGGACGTGTGTCGCGATGTGGGTTAGATGGGGAGAATTCGACTGACACTCTTTCGAGGTCCGCTCCCACAATCGACGAACACAAAAAAATACTTGCACTCTAAAAACTAAATAAATCAATTGCTTTGATTTTTAGCAGAACTGTAGGGCAGTTTAATTACAGGAATTAATGTAACAAATATAATTATAAATATAAATATCAATTCAAAGGCAACTGAATCTAACTAATGAAACTACAGCTTTCTATAAAGACTAACTTATTCACTCTAACTACTTGCAGATCATATGAGTTATATGCCAAATAGAATCCGCGCACGTGGCGACGGATATAACAGTTTAAATTCTATTAATTCAATGAGACATGTTATGATATGGACATTTCCTCCAGACACGCCATGGAGAATGCTTGTACAACCATGCGTTGTCTGGCGGTAGCTCTGAAACTGTCTTCAAAGGTAAGTAGAACGGTTCACTTTCATCATTACAAATTAGTATGGACTCTCACCATGCGGCCCTCACTAGGAGTGAGAGCGCTGGATGTAAACGCTGTGGGTTCATATCAAACCAAGTAGCTTAGGCTCTGGAGCTTTAAATCAGGCTCCTCACAATATGGACTGCTCAACTGCGTCTTAAATGTCTCTCATCTGGCTGAGGACTATCGCCGTCCACCTCGTAAATGGATTGTCTACATGTGGCCTCTATCTAAGCTCTGCACGGGTTTAAATACTAAAGCTATGTCTCGACCTTCCGTCCAGATTCATACATTTGATTGGTGCAACCACCTCTAGCTCAGCTGCCGAACCGAGTTATTTTAATTAACAGCCCTACGCTGGGTCGACATCAAAGGTCGAATCACTCAAGACAATAAAATGTAATTTTATAGCAATAAATTCTTAACATGTTCAAAACCCCGAGCTTTTACTCTGGATCACGGATTTTCTGTACGTCAACAGACGTCTCAATAACATTTAATTCCTACTCACCCCTTCCCTCTCTACTAAACCTAGTTCAAAACACGAGATATAAAAAGTGCTCAGTCATGCACACCTACGCTGTCCGTCTATCCTTCCCCACACCTTCTGTCGATCTATTAGGAAAAAAACTGTTCAAAACAAATTGTTTACGAGACCAAGTTATGCTGGCTCGCACAATAATTACGTTTGTAAAAATTACTCACTGCTCTCTCACAAAAATTTACTCAGTGGAAACATTTATGAATCAAATCTGTTCTTGACAACGTGTGTCACACTAGATCTAGTTTAAAGCAGTATTAAGTTCCCTGGCCTTATTACAATACATGACCACACAAGTTCATTCGCACAACTGCAGATGTCAACTATTTTTAACCGAATATTCTGTGAACTATTTGAAAGAGTTTTATTTCTTCTAATTATTCACGCGGAGTACAATCGGCCTATTTCAAACGTATTTAACTAAAATCTACTCAAGGTAACGAATATATGTACATTTAAGTTAAACGGTTTTTCATTTCTTCCCACTCCAGTGAGATCAGGTCTTTTGCAATTGCGCGATTTCATAAAAGGGCCAGCCAGATGTTGTCATATATTACATGTCCTTTGATTAAATTATATTGATGTGTATCACGGCCTGAGTGGTGGGTGGTTCATTGACTTGAGCAGACCTGGAAGAGAATTCATTGCAGGATTCTTATTACTGGGTAAGTTCATTCTCTGATGTCCTCAGACAACTAAAACAATCAGTCACAATTCATAAAGGATTGACAAACAACGACGAAAAAGAAAAAAAAAGTTGGAGGCCATTTGGGCCTGTAACCCAACTAAATACTCGCAAAATGCGTTTTGGTATTCACCCTGTGGTCAACTGCCATAAACTTTCCCCGGCCATCCCTCTACTGAAATGGTTACTGTAATCAACTAGCCAAATGTAACCCTAACCCCAAACTTTACACTTTCCCAAACGTTCACCGTGCAAGCCAGTCTAGCCACATGGCTGATCCAATCACTCCCTACAAAAATGGTGATAGATGTAGGAACAGATCTTACCAACATCGGCAATTTCTTCAAAGCTATCAACATAATATATATAATGTAATGCCTCTCGATGGTTCGATCCGGAAGATGCCGTGGGTCAATTTGAGATACTGATCTTAACAACTTTTGGGGCGAAATTGCATGTATATCTCTTCTCTTCTTTATCCATTTATTTAACAGTCTGCACTGAATTAAAACACTGAGACTCTTGCTAAAGTGTTTTTTGTGTGTGTGTATTTTGGGGCATAATGGATCATTATTCAAAACGCTTTTGCTTGTCATGGGACCAACTTCCAAGGATAAATATACATGTTCCTCGACAGTATCTGGCAAACCGCATGTCATTGTGTGGGTGACAATCTCAGTAACAGTTTTAAATCGTCTTGGAACGGTTGATATCAAATCTAATCGCACCAGGTGCCCGAAATAGTACAAGAACGTGAACAATTTAGGACACACTTAGTTACCGGGAAATTTCTCTCAGCATGCCACTCTCTCATTGGTTGTTTACCGAAGATAACTCACTGTCTATGAAGAATCAGAATGGCAGCTAAGCAACACCATGTCCTGTTTGTTGTAAGTACAGCGTGGGAAAGAAATAACAGGAACTGTTGTTGGGGCAAAACGAAGAAGGAAAATGTATAGACGAGTGTTTATTTGACCTTGAGTCGGTGAGTGTTGACGCTGAGAATGGAGGGGGGGGGGAGGGGCATTTAAGGCCAAGAAATAGTCGGAGCGTATGAGACTGAACCATCAAAGTTATACATCAACATCTATTCTACATCTATTCTACATCTATTCTGCATCTATTCTACATCTGTTCTACATCTACATGTTTTGAAGAGGGGGCTGGTGGTAGCGTAGATATTACAGGGCAAGGGCTATACCGGTAGGCTACTCTATCTTCGCTGAAGATTATGATTAATAGAGAAAAGGTGGTGGACGGTGAGAAAGTTAGATGATACTGCTGCACTCAGTGGAAGGCGAAACCAATTACATAGGCAAACGGATTGTTAAAAAAACAACAACAAACAAACAAACAAAAAAACCCAAAGCCTCTAGATCTCTACATCTACAACAACAACAACAACGAAAAACTCTCTAGATCTAGATCGAGAAAAAGCAACCTGGATCTAGACCTAGACCAGATCTACTCGATTTTGCAAGTGGACCAAATAATATAAGTTGACCTGTGACTGTTCCTTCATGTTTTGTTTTTGTTTCTGAAAGCAAATTTGAGAGAAGGGACCATAGAAAAAGGCTGATGAATATAATATTAGCTATGGTGCGAGACGACAAGCTTCGAGTACATGCCGGTCTTGTCTTTGGTAGATCTCAATCAAAATCTAGATTTCGGTCTAATGAGAACTCTACTGTAATGCACTTCTTTTATTGTTACATTTCATGACGTCAGGGTGATGCTAGATATCGTAACTGACTGATTTGTTAATGCAAACACGGGTGTGCTTTCATACTTCTTTTGTTGTATTTCAAATTGAACTACTAGTAGGCCTACTAGTAATAGAACAACAATGTTATCTCATTTCTTTTTTTGTAGATTAAAAAAGAATAGTTATTTAATATGGGCATAATAATTTATGTTTGTTTGTTTGTTGTTTTCGAGGAGGGAAGGGGGGGGGGAGGGGGGGGAGGGCGGTCTCTGGTTGAATTGTGCATTTCAATCATTGATTCATTTATGCAGTTTATGTGTTCACACGCACAGAAAGGTGAGTGAAAATGTAAACTCCTAACACTGAGTCAATTGAACGTTTAGTTTATTTATTTGGTGCTTACCCAAAGATAATTCCAGCATAGGGACTATTTCTCTGTACTGTCATTACTGTCACTCGCTATTCAACATCATCATTTTAAAAGAGTTAGATATAAATACATTTGCTGGGGGTTGGGGGGGGGAGGGGGATGGGGAGAGAGAGAGTTCTGGAAGACTATATATAATTATACTTTTCTTAAAGAATCACAATCCACATCAGGCACACAGCAAAGGATCCTCATAGAGAGAGATCAAAATGACTAAAAGCGCGTGTTCTAGCATTTGGAAACAAAGACCCGAAATGTTATGTCTGTATCCAAATGATAATGTGTGAGCACATGTGTTTAGCATTTGGAAACAAAACCTTCAAGTATTATATTTGCACCCAAATGATATGTGTACAATTTGCACTTAAGTGAAATTAAGCACTACTGTTCACCACCATGCTCCTCAAACATAGCCTATATTTCCATTTACTAGGGAAGTTAAGTGCTTCATGGTGAATCTGACGAAGATGTTAGTTGTCATATTCTATGTTCTGCTATTCATATCAATTATAATAACCTTAAGGAAAGATACTTGTCGTTATGTTTTTTTAAATACTTAGGTCAGAAGAAAAAACTATCATTTTCATGTGTTAGCTCTTGTGGAGAATTGACAGATGGGTAGCTAGAAGGCTTAAGGCAGCTTGTTGATGATGCCGAGTTAGTTATGGGACATGCCAAATTAGATGTTGATTAGCGTTCTGGCTACTGGAAGAACAAACTGTGGGGGTAAGTTCGAACCACATGGAATTTGCAATATGAATTATATTATTATTAAATATGATTAAGTAGCTGCTCGGGGATGCCGGCATGTCATACAGACTCTGAGTTTAGCTGGTCAATGAATTGGAAAGTCAGTTTACTTCTCCAGCCAAAGAAATTTTTCCATCCCACCAGTTCTAGATCCTATAAATGCCAGTGTTCTCTCAGTTCAAGATCAGAGATTATTGTAAGTCAGGCGATTTCGAAAAGCCAAACGACTTCTACAATTGGACGCTTGAGTGGAAGCAAACTACTAGATTCCACAATGTAGGGAGACCTCAAGAACTAGTAAATTCTACAGTATAGGGAGGCCGGCCCCCAGGAAGTAGTTTTGTCGGCAGAGCCGGCCTTCTTCAGAAAGTCTTTGGGGGGGCTGGGGGTTGGGGATGGGCAGTTTATAGTCCTTACAACTGAGCTGGTACATTTAGACAAAAGTATTTATTATGTGACTCCAGCATCTTTTATTACTATAATTGAGCTAGAGGGTGAACCTGTAAGCAGCTAAAACTTCGAGACTACGACATCAAAAATCATGAAACTTGGTGTACTGCATCAATTTTTGAAGAAGAGTTACGTTGACACATTCATTTTCGACAAAAATCAGTCTTTACTATTATTTACATTAAAAACTTTTGAGCCGCAAAAACAGAGACGCATTTTCATCGGATAGAATCGAAAAATGTGACCGGCAACTGCGCTCTACGTCACTATTTACACACTTCCGTCCGAAAGTCGTTTTATTACATCGGTGTATTCTGCAAGGAATTGTGTAACAAAAAGATTTATTCGTCTTTGCATCGGATCCAAGTGTAGGCCTATAATGCGACTTAGATCTAGATATACAGCTGAATGTGGTACAAGGAAATTTTGCAAGATTTATCGTGCCGGGGTCGACTAGTCCATATAAATCGTGTAAAGAAGCAGCAACAATTCCTTTTTGAGATATGTTGGCAGTGAACTATTATACTGTTTTCTTTGCCTTTACGTTTGCATCTGCTGTGCCCCACTGTTTATGCCTGGATAGCTCTATTTACTCACATAATTTTACGTGACTGCGTGATGTTTGGACTTTTGGGAAATGAAATAAAGTTAAATTAAAAACAGCAGCTCACTGTTACGTACATCAACGAATGTGTTCGAACCGAAGCCAAACGGCATGACACACCTGTCAACTTAAATTTTGCTGGGAGTGTCAGCAGGTCTTTAGGGCGTCTCATGCCAGGAGGGAACGTAACTCTGGATAGTTAAGGATTTGTATGCAATTTTATTTTATTTTCCTGAGACTACATTGATTGATAAATATGTCTTTTAAACATTGGTCAACTGATTTTGGAGAAATACATTTTGGTGCCTGAGTGTGGCCGAAATTTTGGATTTCCTCATCTTGAATGGCCGTAGCTCGGTGCCTGCTTGTAGAAATGTGTTGAAAGTTGGTCTATTTATTCGAAAAATGATCGATTTATGAGATAAATAGACATGTGATCGCTGCATGCATGCAATATAATAAAGCTAATAAATTTAGTAATATTCCATTTCTGGGGCGCTTTTGTTTCATTTAATAATTTCGATAACTTGGATACTGATATCAGCTGTGGGTCCCGAACTTCGAAGGGCACTAATTCAGTTAAACATTGACATACATTGATGAAACTGGTGTCAGATGAAAGGGAAAAACGTCTGTCTTATTAGGTATACCAAAAAAAAATACCCAAAATATAGCTCTCGGACCGAACCGTCGTTAGGGGTCACAATGTCTTGTTGTATGAAGTTTCAGTCTGCTGAAGGGTCAGAGTCTAGAAAGGCTTGGAATGTCCCCCCTATCTCAGCTTTCAATCTTTGTCTCCCCCCCCCCTGCCCCTATTTTTTTCTTCACTCCCTTTCTTTCTTCTTCAACTCTTCCAGTTATGTTTTCCCTCTACTCTCCCTACCCCAGTCTTTCTTCTTCAACTCTTCCAGTTATGTTTTCCCTCTACTCTCTCTACCCCAGTCTTTCTTCTTCAACTCTTCCAGTTATGTTTTCCCTCTACTCTCTCTACCCCAGTCTTTCTTCTTCAACTCTTCCAGTTATGTTTTCCCTCTACTCTCTCTACCCCAGTCTCTCACTTCAACTCTTCCAGTTATGTTTTCCCTCTCCTCTCTCTACCCCAGTCTTTCTTCTTCAACTCTTCCAGTTATGTTTTCCCTCTACTCTCTCTACCCCAGTCTTTCACTTCAACTCTTCCAGTTATGTTTTCCCTCTACTCTCTCTACCCCAGTCTTTCTTCTTCAACTCTTCCAGTTATGTTTTCCCTCTACTCTCTCTACCCCAGTCTTTCACTTCAACTCTTCCAGTTATGTTTTCCCTCTACTCTCTCTACCCCACTCTTTCACTTCAACTCTTCCAGTTATGTTTTCTCTCTACTCTCCCTACCCCAGTCTTTCACTTCAACTCTTCCAGTTATGTTTTCCCTCTACTCTCTCTACCCCAGTCTTTCACTTCAACTCTTCCAGTTATGTTTTCCCTCTACTCTCTCTACCCCAGTCTTTCTTCTTCAACTCTTCCAGTTATGTTTTCCCTCTACTCTCTCTACCCCAGTCTTTCTTCTTCAACTCTTTCAGTTATGTTTTCCCTCTACTCTCTCTACCCCAGTCTTTCTTCTTCAACTCTTCCAGTTATGTTTTCCCTCTACTCTCTCTACCCCAGTCTTTCTTCTTCAACTCTTCCAGTTATGTTTTCCCTCTACTCTCTCTACCCCAGTCTTTCTTCTTCAACTCTTCCAGTTATGTTTTCCCTCTACTCTCCTACCCCAGTCTTTCTTCTTCAACTCTTCCAGTTATGTTTTCCCTCTACTCTCTCTATCCCAGTCTTTCTTCTTCAACTCTTCCAGTTATGTTTTCCCTCTACTCTCTCTACCCCAGTCTTTCTTCTTCAACTCTTCCAGTTATGTTTTCCCTCTACTCCCCTACCTCAGTCTTTCTTCTTCAACTCTTCCAGTTATGTTTTCCCTCTACTCTCCCTACCCCAGTCTTTCTTCTTCAACTCTTCCAGTTATGTTTTCCCTCTACTCCCCTACCCCAGTCTTTCTTCTTCAACTCTTCCAGTTATGTTTTCCCTCTACTCTCTCTACCCCAGTCTTTCTTCTTCAACTCTTCCAGTTATGTTTTCCCTCTACTCTCTCTACCCCAGTCTTTCTTCTTCAACTCTTCCAGTTATGTTTTCCCTCTACTCTCTCTACCCCAGTCTTTCTTCTTCAACTCTTCCAGTTATGTTTTCCCTCTACTCTCTCTACCCCAGTCTTTCACTTCAACTCTTCCAGTTATGTTTTCCCCCTATTCTCTCTACCCCAGTCTTTCTTCTTCAACTCCGACACATGGACAATTTTTCCCTATTTTGAATATTTGACACGATCACAGTAATGGACCATTGTGACCTTGTTAAATAATGGTCCATTACTGTGATTTGTTGGTTGATTGTTTGGTTGGTTTGTTGGTTGGGTGGTTGGTTAATTGATTGTTTGGTTGCTTGGTTGGTTGGCTGATTGGCTGGAGGTTGGTTGGTTGGTTAGTTGATTGGTTGATTGTTTGGTTGGTTGGTTGGTTGATTGGTTGATTGGTTGGATAGTTGATTGATTGGGTGATTGGCTGGTTAGTTGGTTGATTGATTGGGTGGTTGGTTGGTTGATTGTTTGGTTGGTTGGCTGGTTGGTTGACAGGTTGATGGGTTGGTTGGTTGGTTGGTTGGTTGGTTGGTTGGTTGATTGGTTGGTTGGTTGGTTGATTCTTTGGATAGTTGATTGGTTGGGTGGTTGGCTGATTAGTTGGTTGTTTGGTTGATTGTTTGGTTGGTTCATTGGTTGGGTGGTTGGTCAATTGATTGGTTGGTTGCTTGGTTGGTTGGTCGATTGCCTGGGAGGTTGGTTGGTTGGTTGGTTGGTTAGTTGATTGATTGGGTGGTTGGCTGGTTAGTTGGTTGGTTGGTTAGGTGGATGGTAGGTTGATTGTTTGGTTGGTTGGCTGGTTGATAGGTTGATTGGTTGGATAGTTGATTGATTGGGTGCTTGGATGGTTAGTTGGTTGGGTGGTTGGTTGGTTGATTGTTTGGTTGGTTGGCTGGTTGGTTGACTGGTTGATTGGTTGGTTGGTTGATTGGTCGGTTGGTTGGTTGTTGGTTGATTGGTTGATTGGTTGGATAGTTGATTGGATGGTTGGCTGGTTAGTCGGTTGGTTGGTTGGGTGGTTTGTTGGTTGATTGTTTGATTGCTTTGTTGGTTGGGTGGTTGGTTAATTGATTGGTTGGTTGCTTGGTTGGTTGGCTGATTGGCTGGGAGGTTGGTTGGTTGATTGGTTAGTTGATTAGTTGATTGGTTTGTTGGTTGGTTGGTTGATTGGTTGATTGGCTGGATAGTTGATTGATTGGGTGGTTGGCTGGTTAGTTGGTTGGTTGGTTGGGTGGTTGGTTGGTTGGTTGTTTGGTTGGTTGGCTGGTTGGTTGACAGGTTGATGGGTTGGTTGGTTGGTTGGTTGGTTGATTGGTTGGTTGGTTGGTTGATTGGTTGGATAGTTGATTGGTTGGGTGGTTGGCTGGTTAGTTGGCTGGTTGGTTGATTGTTTGGTTGGTTCATTGGTTGGGTGGTTGGTCAATTGATTGGTTGGTTGCTTGGTTGGTTGGTCGATTGGCTGGGAGGTTGGTTGGTTGGTTGGTTGGTTAGTTTATTGATTGGGTGGTTGGCTGGTTAGTTGGTTGGTTTGTTAGGTGGATGGTTGGTTGATTGTTTGATTGGTTGGCTGGTTGATAGGTTGATTGGTTGGATAGTTGATTGATTGGGTGGTTGGCTGGTTAGTTGGTTGGGTGGTTGGGTCGTTGGTTGGTTGATTGTTTGGTTGGTTGGTTGGCTGGTTGGTTGACTGGTTGATTGGTTGGTTGGTTGGTTGGTTGGTTGTTTGGTTGGTTGGTTGGTTGG